>JARDUL010018887.1:0-13082 GCA_030265205.1 Dirona pellucida | reverse complement strand
CACTCATAGCCAACGGCGTCGCTTTGTTACCGACCAATGAGAAACACGTGTTTAACTACCAATGAAACCGCTTTATCCCAAGCCTGGATTAACTACAGTGGGAAAGTGGCGAGCACAAGATCAAATCAATGACAATACACATCGGAGTGACTGTGTAACTATTGGGTGGAATGAATTCTTGATATTGGTGTAATTCAATTGGTCAGAAGGCGGAGTTATTGATGAGTTGACCGATGCTGACATATTCTCTTCATATGTGATCATAATATGTCACAACCTCGCCCACCCTGGCCGCCATTTTCCTCTTCGCCTAAGAGCACAGTTTTTTCGTCTCCCGACGACTGTGCATTTAGGCGGAGACTACTGTATTTAAATTGTACTGCCCGGAAAAAAATTGTTATTGTGATTTAGCTAAATATATTCGTATAGTTATAGTGAAAATATTTTTTGCCACACTTAACGTTATATATATGATTTTTGTTTTGTTATAAAATTGTAATTTCAGTTCTAACTGTGTTCAATATCACATGATTTCCAGTGGGGTTTTTTTTCCAAAATTCTTTAATTATAATCTGCTAGCATCGCTGTGACTTACCCCACTGTTAGGTGAAGGATAACATCACTCGCAATTTCCAGTCTGAAACTCTAGACTTGTTAGCCTCAGGCAATAAAGACGAATCTATGTTGATTTAGCGATGCCACAATAGGCTATCTTTATTTTTTTGTTAAGGTTGCGCGTGTGGGTGTTTGTGTATGTCTGAAAAAAATGAGTTTCCTAAATGGAAATAGCGAATATAAAAATAATTTTTTTCAATAATTTTTTTTTCTTCAATTTTTGATAATGTATATTTACATATATTTAATGTGTAGAAGCAAATGAACCAATCTGGAGAGGCTTTTAGTTTGTAAATCTTGTCTTTCAAATATAACAAGCCAAGATATCTTTGACTATATCTACCAGATGTTATGTGCCGGTATTAAAATCTTGTGGGTTGGAGGTGGTGGCACTATGGGCCCGGACTACAGAGGAGGCCAAGGAGATGTCTGATGAATTGGGCATTGAGACCTATACTACAGATGTTGACAAGGTAAGGTATTCATTTTTAATTATTTTTACCATGTCAAATTATAAACAAGTTATAATCATGACGTAAAGCACTTTGAGTATGGTGACGATCGTGGATAGGCGCTTTATATATGCCATTTATTATTATTATTATTATTGCTATTATTAATATTGCTATTAATAATAATATATGTGTGTGATATTCTGATCCTTAAAAATGCTCTTCAATATACTACATTTTTACTTAATGACTCTTGCCTTCTACCGTCTAAACTTTTTATCTTTACTTTTACTCTTTTACTTGCTTTTATGTCAGGCACATCTAACTGTGTTATAATGTGTTATACAGTGGAACACTCAATTAAGACCGCCCAAATTTCAAATGAAAAAAGTCTTAATTGAGGGGTTCTATTTGTAGATACCTTCCCCACCAAAAAAGTGCATGATAGTGAATACTGTGAATACTGTTTTCCTAATTGTGTGATACTTTCTCTTGTTTGTTAGGTGCTCCTCCACAAAGATGTGGACCTAGTTGTCATCAGCTGTCCTCCACACCTCCAAGCCCACATAGCAGCCAAAGCTTTGGGCATTGGAAAACATGTCCTGTGTAGCTCACCATCTGGACCGAGAAGTCGAGATACCTTACCCATGGTCAGCGCCTCTCGTTATTACCCACGACTCATGTCTCTCATGTGTAATGGACTTAGGTTTCTACCATCTATCATAAAACTAAGATCTCTCATAAGGGATGGATATATTGGTGATATAACAATATGTGAGGTCAAAGTTCACTACTGTCACCGTCTGCGACATACTTTTGATTGGATGTGTGATGAGATGATGGGCGGAGGTGTGTTGAATATGTACGGTGGTATGATGGTGGATATTTTAAGTCACATGACTGGTCAGAGAGCATCTCGGGTTCAAGGAATGCTCAAAACGTACACAAAGCAGACAGAGTTTGTCAAGGGAATTAGAGAAATCACAAGTGATGATTTTTGTTCTTTTCATATGGAAATGGATAAAGGGGCATGTGCCACAGTGACTCTGAATGGACACCTCGCCGGTCAATTTTGTCAAGAAATCATCATAGTTGGAAACAAGGGAAGACTTGCACTAAGAGGGGCTGATTTATATGGGCAAAAAATAGACCGACCCAAAGAAGATCTCCTCAATTTCGATCCTGTTAATTATAAAGATATTGAAAACCTGGGCATCCCAGAAAAAGTCAGAGGTGAGATCCCTATTCCTTACATGAAAGGAATTGTTCAC
This sequence comes from Dirona pellucida, assembly GCA_030265205.1. NCBI lineage: Eukaryota > Metazoa > Mollusca > Gastropoda > Nudibranchia > Dironidae > Dirona > Dirona pellucida. The sequence continues at coordinate 10,744 of JARDUL010018887.1, read as the reverse complement.
ATGATGGAGGCTGTGCGGGATGCGTTTGAACAAGTGGCAGAGAGGCAAGGCTGGAGTGCTGAACCCCTTGAGCCAGCGGCCACGTTTGAAGACTGTTTTTACGTGCAAACGGTGCTTGATACAATTCGTGCAGCAAGTAAGGCTCGGCAGTCCATGAAAGTGATTTTGTCAGATAGCCAGCCTGAACCTAACCCATTTTTATCCACAGCAATGAGAAGAAGCACTTTTTCTCTTCATTAATTGCAGCATTATTTAATTTATACATATATATATATATGTTATTGCATTAAACCCTAACATTGTCGCCATATTTTTTTTGCCCAATACATTCTGGCTGCCTCTCGTTTTCATGTGTTATATCTCTTTGGTAAACTTTCTAGCTTCTATAGCTGTTGGGTGAACACCTGAGGCTACAATATCATGTTGTCTGGTCGTGATAGGAGTAATATTGTGAATAGTGTAATTACGTCTTGTACCAAACAAGGTCTATTGGCACAGTGGGTTGATCCCCTGCTTGCCTTAAAAATCATGATCTGTAGATTTGTGTACTAGTGGGGCCCAGACCTGCACTTAACCTGGATGTTTTACCTGGGTCTGCGCAGTCTCCTCGACCAGACACAGAGTTGGTCCCTACACTGTTTATTCGCAGTTCTAAAGGGAACAGATAACAAATGGATAACAAAACAAATATCTCAAAAAATGAATTGCTTCTCAAAAAAAAAATGACGACTTCAAAACTAAAAAAGATTGAAATTGTTGACACTTTTCGTCTAATCTGTCACTGTCATCCAAATCTGAATAAACAATATTTATGGTTTTATTAATTATTATATATAGTCCAAAGCCTCACGGTTTTTGAACATGCAAAAAATATGGCTCCAAAAAAAAAGGAGGAAAAAAATTAACATGTGTGAGTTTTAAGTATGAAAATATTAACATTAACAGGTCGAATGGTAACAACCGGAATATATGTAAACTAAAAACATTTGACATTTGTTAAACAGTGGCAATTTGATGGTGAACTTTGAAAATGGCATTGTTATGAATTGTTTCTCTTTAGTAATGAAATGTATATATGTGAATGAATGATATTTATCTCATTGTATTATTATTTACAGATATTATAAATAGATTGCCATGTTTCAGTGTCATAGAATGAATGAAAATGTACATATAATGTTGAACAAGATGTACGAAAAGACGAAAGCAATTTAGTCTCGTACTTATGATATTGAGATTTATAAAAAACTGAAGATGGTTTGTAGCTATCACAAATTTCTTCACTGCTCATGAGTCTCCTTAGGCCGCCGCTTTGCAACTTACCTCGCTCGACTTAGGTGTGAATGGGTGCCTGACTGTAGGCATTAAGAAAATTTCTCAACATATTAGAAGTGATACACCGATTTCTACTCCTACTTTTTGTTTGTAATTATACGCTCTCCAATGGGCATTGTCTTGACACGGCCTGCCAGTGTTAGGGAATAACCGTATCATGAAGCGTGCAAAGAACATTGTGAAGATCTTGAACAGTATTAACACCAGTCCTACCGGCACCAATGATCCCAGGAAACGAGGGAAAATCCCTTATGTTGCCAACTGCTTTTACCCACAACACATTCTTCTTGCCACCCGTTTTCATTTAAAATCTGGAAAATGACATGCTTTGCAAAAAAAAGTTATAACTCGTAAACTGAAAAATATAGTTTCTTGAAATTTTCAACACTTACTCCGTCTAGACTATCGTCCGAAGCTGAATCGTGGTGATAAATAGAACAGTGGCATTTGTTGTTTATTCATCATGATTGACAATTTGAAGCATGTTTTACATAGAAACAAATAAGGCCAGAGGAAAAAAAACATGAAAATCAAAAGCAATTGGAAATTTGACCATAGTCCAACATTGATAGGAGTTAAGTGAATTTCCCAGTTTTCTTGGCAAGTCATGATTTTATGCTCTTTTTCTTTAAATTCCAAGGAGGGTATAAAAATTCTCAGGTTATGCATGCTATTCTTTGTGATCTTGGGCTTACACTGCAGACCTGTATGTAACATACAATTGTTCTCTTTTATTTTTATTTGTTTGTTTTATATTTTCATTAATGTCATTAAGAGATTTCGATAATTTCATTAGAAAATAAGGAACTTGAATATATTTTCAAGAATGGAATATCTGAAGCTCATCTCCACAATTATAATTCTCTTTGCTGTTGACAGTGATTGAAATCATGAATTTATTTAAAGTTGAATTGTTGGTTGTTACAACACTGAGGTCAGTGTCTAAACATCATGGGAAGGGGGAATCATTTTTTTAAACATTGCAGCAATCAATGAACACATGATATCAATACTGTGGCATTATAAATTGTACATCATTGATGTTACCAGTCAAAATGAATGAGAAGCGAGGATTTTAGCTTATAGTATTATATAGGTATTGGTGGTATGTGCAAGTATAATTTAATTATTTTTTTAATCTTTTCCTCTCTTTGAATTTAAAAAAAATAGTGAAGGTGGTGTATTAATGTACTGAAATATTAACATTTACAGATAGCCGATATATATATATATCTGACCTAAACAAATCAGAGGTTTACTAAGCGGTTTCTCAGATCTAGAAATTCATCTGGTCTGGTGCAAGACAATTAAATGAGTGAGGCAGGAAACCATAGGAAATTCAGATCTGGTTTTGGATTTTGCCAATAACATATAATTAAAGGTGCTTCCTCATTAATTTTTTTTAGATGCTGCCCTGCTGTTGACATTCGTAATTTACGAGGAATATGCATGCCCATACTTTCAATATGATATGGGCCCCCCTTTCTCATCAGGAAAAAAAATCAGACATTTGACAGGGTAAGACGACCATTCTTTGCAAATGATCGGACGGAAAGAATTTTACATATTAGACCTAGAGCCAAACAAGGGTCACTTGTAACTGATTTTTGTTACCCCTTCTACAATTATTAGACCAAACGCAATCAAATACAGGATTCATCTGAGATTTTATGTAATTTTAATCTAAACTACACTCTGGCTTGTTAGTCACTCTCTCTCTCCTTTTGTTTTTGCTTTTCTATATCTCCTCCGCTGTCATTTGTAACTACAAACTGATCTTTTCTTCAATCACTCTTTCTTTTTTTTTCACACACACACATGAAAAAAAAAACTGTTAACTGGCGGACATTGTGATTTTTTTGTGTGCATATTTCAAGTATAAGAAAAGCCATGCATATTTTCCATGATCTCACTACACCAAAATGAGAGATGTCTTTTCCAGCTTCATTTTTTCTTTAGAAATTGATGTGGTTTGGGGAAAATGATAATTTATTCCTTCTATTGTAAAAATCTTATTCACATCAACCACTCCACAGCTGTATCTAAGTAAGATGAAAGGTTCTTTTCATTTTCTATAAAGTGAGATGGTTGATTTTTTAAATATTTTTTTTACCATCAATCGATCACTTTTGCAGCCAAAATCAATTCATGATGTGGCATTTTTTACACAGTATAATCTCATACTCATATTGTGCTGTTCACATAGATTTGTTGTAAGTTTTTGTGGTATGTAATAGCCTACCATTAACAATTTGCAATGTATGTACCATGCTAATGTTGACCACTTAATGAAATGTTATCGTCACGCTACGCAAGGATGCTGGGTGCAATTATCTCCACTGAAACATATGGTATTGGTCTTTTTATTGACCAAGCTTTGCCTATAATGTATTTGACAATTATTATTTTGGTGACGTCTCCCAAATAATAAAACCAGTGAGGCAAAATATTATTTTGGTGTCATGCATCCGGTTATGAAGGTGCTGAAATTGACATAAATAATGCAATAAAATTCAATTTGTTTTACTAGAAAGGACGACAAGCCGAAAACTTTAAAATATGAGAAATGATGAGGTAGAATTTTGATTTTCTGTGACATGTCTCCTAAATAATCACTTTCAATGTTTTGTCCTTTGACAAAAATAAACATCTTTAGTAAAGAGTGGGCTAAAATCCCAGGTTCAATGAGTCCTAGCAATGCAAGCAAAAGCTTGGAAAGTCCATCTGCTTGTGCCACTTACCGTCCTCTTATATAAACACCATGGAAATGGAAAGATCTTTTCCCCAAAGATGTATCTATAATTTCCATGGTTTGTTCACTTCCATGGGTTTTTTCTTTTTACCTTGATACTGTTATTAATAGAAACGCTTTCCTTTAAAATGGAATGGTTTATATATTTTAAAGTACTTATGTCATTATGTGCAATTACTTTGAAACGCAACACAGCAATGTTTTCTTTTAAATATAGTTTTAATTATTATAAATTGGTTCAATTCTGTAATATTTCATTCTTTCTTTATTAAATAGTACAGTGCACTCGATAAAGGTTATTCTGATACCAGAGTTATTGAGAAACAAGTTTGTCTGTCACTGTCTACATTTACTTATTTTATAGGTAGTGTCCTGTTCCGTTATATAACTTTAGTATTAATATTCTTGTACCTACTGCTGTATTCCATCTACATGTAAGCATGTTGAGCAAATTTGAGTTGTACTGTAGTATGATATAATTAGTTTTTATTATTATATATTTGTATGAACTCAGATTTTTTTCCAAATTGGAGATCGATAGGGATCAAATTTAATAAGGTAGTGCTGGGCGAATTATGATGAATTTGTCTTATCTATGTATAAAAGTGTATGAAAATATGAACGTCATTTAAATGTAATCATCCTCTGAACAATAAACAAGAATGTTTTCAAACAAATTCAGATTGGTGTCTTTACATCATTCTAAATCAGGATAGTATGGCAGGCAGTTTGATTGTAGCAATGTTGTTTTGTCAAATAACTTTAGTTATAATAACTAATGATCACAAAAAATAGAAACCCTTAGAAGGTTTTCTAAATTTCACAAGGTGATTTTGATGAAATTTTGTCTCCAATGTGATTACTTTTGAGAATGTTCCTCACCAAATTTCACAACCATTGGATCACTTAACGCAAACTATGAATTATTTTCAACATGACCCCCAAAATAACCATTTTGCACATTTTATTTTTTCTCATTTAACTAAGCAAGGCACTGCTAGGTTGCTTAACATGAACACGACATGCTCAATCTTCATTATCAATGACGATGCATTTTGGTGGTTATATATAGGGCCTATGTCAATGTCATGGAATATAAATTCGCCTTTGCCTTTAGCCATAACAATAATTTACAGACAGATGCTGAATCGCTATTGATGCTGTGGATAACAACGGCATGAAGCCTTGTGTATTGATGTTTGTGCCAGGACAGGTTCTTTCTTTGGTGCAAACAATTATTAGGGCGTACAAAGCCAGGCTTGACAGGGCTCCGTCTCAATGTAGCATACTCATGCAAGGGATACCTCACAATTGGCACTTTGTCCGTTCACTCGCCCAAAGGCGGTTTCTGAGGACATTATAATGTCTTGGTGAATTCATTTCATACCACTCAAGTGAAATGAATGCACATAATTTATCTTTGGGCAAACACCTTACTCCGAATGACTCAATCCGCTCAGGCTACAGCTGGGGAAGACCAGCTTCCTTTCCAGAGGATGAAAACAAATTATCACTTAACCTCTCCACAGAATGGAAACCAAAATGAGCACCGGCTGGTAAAATATAAATAATTTTTGTAGTGTGAAGTTCTGTGGATTACAACAGTATTATGTGTTGCTTTCATTTTAATGAAAAACGTTTATAAAATAGCAAATGGTCAGGTGATAATTTTGATTTGCTGGTTACAAACATTTTATTTTCAAAGACGCAACCACTTTTAAGTTAAAACTCAAACCATTCATTTCAAGGATACAAGGAGTGAAAAACTAAAGGCATTTTAGTGTCACACTTGATAGACTTTCTCTGGGGTCTACAGTCTGGATTATGGGCAATGTCTGACCTCTCAACGTAGGCTCAACTCAAGCTTTTGACATTGCATTGCATTATCAAAAATAACATGGACATGATGCTTATTACTTTGTGTGCTCTTGACCCAAGTGTAGGAATAAAAATGAGTACCAGCTCACAGCTTAGGAAGTCATCTGTGTCCTGTCCATATGATGATGAATTATCACTTTGCTCCCATGTCACAGAGATAGGTTTAAATTATGTCTCTGCACGCCTTACTTGCCAGCATAATAATATTGTCTACTGCCAGTTATCTGACATACTTGACAGAGTTGCTTAGTCGGAACAGCATAAATTATTGCTATAGATAACATAATTATTCCCTACTGTCTATCAAACATATTCATTTTTCAGACTTTAATATTCTGGAAACAGATGGTACTATTGTCCACTTATCCGACACACAATCTCATCTCAAACACATTGCCAGACCAGATTGCAACCACAATAATAGAGACATACTTAGAAGTAGAAGATGAATAGGTGTAATTATCACCTGAATGGTGACTACACGATTACCACCTACACACCAACAGCAAATTCATTTATCCCACACATTTTTCTTAAAAAGTAATGAAGGCAACAAATGTATTTATAATCTTGCTGTTTTATTCTTCCCACTTATCCTCCATCAATATACACAGTTGAAAAAGAAACTATACAATACCATATGACAAAGCTACAATAATTATTTACATCTACATCTCTACTCGAACTTACTAGCAGTCAGCTTGGAAAGTAAAAAACCATGACTATATTTTATTTTAAGGGGTTTCTTTCTTCCTGCAAAAAGTTCTGCCCTGAATGAAAACAAAACCATGTTTAAAAAAATAAAAAAACACCATGGTCAACAAGATAAAATTAAAAACTAAGGATATTATAGGGTAAAAAAAACAAGGTCTTCAACTTCCACTGAAGATAAAACTTTTAAAAATCCTTTTGAAGTTCAACCTGACTTTCTTATTTTCAATTGTTTTTAGAGTTAATAAAATATCACAACAGTAACTTAAAATCATGTTATTCATAATTTACTTTTAGAACTGAATTCATACACACACAGAGATTCACACAGTAGTACAATCGTGTTATGTTATGTACAGGTCCCTCACATATATAAACAGCAACCTTTACCCGCCTTCCATTCAAATTCAAACACAAAAATTAAAAGTATTCAAACATAAAATGACTTTTTTTTTAATAAAATAAGAAAAAAGCAAAAATCTCCCCTTCATAAATATGCAAAACAAAATAGGTACAATTATAATACCGTGGAGCAATCATATTGTGATGGGATACTTTACTTAGGTCATGTTTTTTTTGTGGGTTTTTTTTGTTAGTTTTTTTTTTGAGTGCATGTTTTCTATTTGTCTGCTTTCTACTAGATGAAATATCTTTTAGAAGCCATATTCAGATTTAATAATCAATTATATGGATGGTTGGAATGGGGTCTGACTAATATATCTAAACAATAGTGAGAACATATGAAAAAAAAATTGAATGTGTTTTTTTAATCATATGTGATACTTTGCCCCAAATATCAATGATAAAACTGACCAAGTGCATGACAATAAATTTTATGCACCATATACACTCTCATCACTGTAGGCAATGTACAAGAAGAAGTCTTCTTCATGGTGCTCCTGAAAATAAAGTAAAATAAAACAAAATTAAAAGCAACTCTATTAAACTTTCCCCTGTACTATTAGCATTAGTCCAAAACAATTGATTCTCTACCTCCATTAGTGCTAAAACTTATGTCTTATTGATATTGTAAATTGTTGAGCTTTAAACTAAAAAAAACCATTCTTTTAGTGTATGAACTTTTAATTGATTTGTAAATGTTAGGCAGACTTAGTGATGGGAGTGTTCTGTCAATACAGGATGGATCAATAAAGAATTATTTATTGACCATTAATTAAAAACCAAATTGTGTTTGATTACATCGAAAATACATGGAATATTTCACTTCGTAACTATACCCATGTGAGTAAATTAGCATCATGAAAAAGCAGCACTTTTTTAATAAAATGGTCGAGAATCTTTTTCCGGTATAAAAATAGCATCAAGAACTCAACTATACATTTCCTTCAAACAAAAAATATGGGGTTCCCAGCCTTAAAAATTACAGATTCTATTGTTCATCATTCTTTGAAAAACATGCCCACAAAACATACATATATTTTTGCACAGGTAGTTTGTGTGTGATGTCATCACAGGCCATAGAATCACCACACAAAGCATAAAAGTGGGTATTTTCAATACACTAGGATAGTAACCCAGGACAAAAGTAAACTTTTAAGAATCATATTCTGACAGCATTTTAAAGCTATTTAAAAATGTATTGGAATTTATGATTTTGATCACAAGTTGGGAGCTAATGTCTGGAATCTAGGCATCAAGCTTGGAAGTTATAAATGTGACAAAAATCATAAGAAAAGAAAACCATAAAATAAAAATGTATTGTTATTTTGTATCTTTACTTTTTCTCAACATTTTTTTCCGTACATAGAGTATAATTTTAAATCAATTCTCCAAAGAGTGTTTACTATTTTCTACAAAAATATACAATTTGTTAAAGATAATTAAAATTGTGATGGACATTTGAAGTTGAAGATAGTGGTTTCATATTAGCTTGTTCCCCGATGCAACTCAAGGACAGAGTCATTTGTGTGACAGTGCTTCCAGAGGGAAAAAATGAGCTAACACAAACACTGCAATGAAAGGTTAATGTGAAATATTGTCTACTTTGAACAGCTCTTTTCAATGACAAAGAAAAAAAATAATGATGTGCTAACCAAAAGCTCTCAGTGCATTCTAGATCCTACTAATAAATGACATTTATCACTGTACCTGATAAAGTGCTCCCATTGTTGCACTTGTAGGTGGAATCACATTGTTGACAAAGAAGAAAAGAGCATCTTCGGGTCTCAGATGTATACGTTTTCTGATCAGAAAGTAGAACTGACCAACAGTCAAATCAGATGGAACAAGGTACTTCTTTTTGTCCAGATCACCCACTCTGGCCTTTGGAGCCTTCTCAACAATCACCTAAAATTTGGAGTAAATATACAATTGATTAATTGATGTCAAATAAAAAAATAAAACAAAAGAGCAATTATTGATCCAGTTAAAGTGAAAGTTTGTGCGTTCTATTTTTGGAAACATGGTGAGGGAATCTAACTAAAATAGGGATTTACCAATTAAATGACTAATGAAACGGGCATCAAAGTTGAACATACAATCTTATTCTTATCATAATCATATATTTTCAGTCTTCCTGAGCCTGAAATAGCAAGGGCAAGATGGTAAATAAAGTCAAAAGTCGAAATAAACCAAGTGTTAATGGGAAAAAGATAAATCAAATGAATTATCCTATTCAAACAAAACAAAAAATCAGTAAAAACAAAAGTCTACCTACTTGATCAAGACCATTTAATATACTTATACTCACACTACTAAGAAGAACAAAGGGGCAACCCAATCACAAAGTAATCATTTTATTAATATTATTATTATTAGGCCTTGGCTTGGGAGTTACATCCATCACTATCTCACTATCACTATCACCCACATTTAATAATTTCTTCTTCCAAAACCAATCATATGGGGTTGTTTTTTACAATAGCTATTATATGATGATGATACTATATAAATATAAATACAATGCCATAACTGAACCAATCATGAATCATGAATCATTTAGGTTTCAGTCCCTGGCCTAGGAAACCTACTATTCAATCAATTCAATGCCCCATCGCCATTGGGAAAAAAAGGGCTGAGCCCAAGGCAAAAATAAAAAAAGGCATGATGGACAGATGTAAACTCATGAATTCTTTACAAATCATGAGCACAAGCAATTGACTTTCCATTTCAAACGCTTATTCTATCGCCACTATATCAAAATGTTCCAAACAAATGAAAGAAATATAGGTGGAATGTTTGTTGACATTGTCAGCTGTTCATTGTTGCTTGTTTTCAGTCTAGCCAACCCCAAGCCAAGGGCCATGCCATTATAAACTAAGATTCTACTTACTGGTACTCTGTCTGGGTACTTCTTGCGAATTTTTTCTCCCTCCTGACGCCTTTTCTCGAAAGGATGCTCGTCTTTGTATTGCCACTTCATGTTTGATTCAACAATGAACTCTTGTAATTTATCTAAACAAGTATCTAGTATTACTGCTGATGGAACGTCAATATCAAAACAAAGATGGCTAACGAATTTCACCTAAACAACGTTATATCCTTGCGCTCACTGTAAATGAGTTCTGCGATATCATTGTTTAACCATTATGCGTTGATATAACAGGGTAAATTAACATTTTGTTATCACTTAAAACATTGACAAAAATCATATCATATCAATAAACTCACAATGGTGTCATTTTAAAGTGCGTAGTAATACTAATGAAATAAGTCACATGATAAAAACAATGCGGAGTCGTTATTTTTAGTAACTCACGTCTTACCTAAATGTTGACGTGTGACCGTGAGTGTATCTGTTTTGAACACTGACTTGTTCCCGTTAATCTATTAATAACTACTACGCGTTTTGCTTGTTCCCGATGGAAAGCCCTTTTCAAATGAATAAGCATTACCTTCGAGGAAATATTCCTCTGTCGCATTGAGTGACCCAACAACAACAATTTTTTGTCTAAGAAAACTAAACATGATGTTTATGTTGTTTTGCCCAGTAACGTGCGATCAATTTATTCTTCTTCTTCGTCGATATGTAGTAGTAGCCCCCAGTGTTGGAGGATCGATCTACATTTAACATTTATATAGGTGCACTATTAACAATTTAAAAAACAC
>JARDUL010018886.1:0-21965 GCA_030265205.1 Dirona pellucida | reverse complement strand
TACTCTAATACTTTTCCTATAGAATAAATTCTAGCGCCCAAAAAGGGAAGCTAGGACGAGATGGTGCCATCTCCACTATTTTACTATAAGTATATGTTTATTGAGCACAGTGGGCCGATCCCCTTAGATTATGAGTGGATTTTCTTCCATTTTGTCATTTGCACCCTTCAGAGATTGACATATGGCTAGCCCCTACACTGCTTTTTGCGGTGTAAAGGTGGCTTGATAAACAAAAAAACCTATGTAAAGTCCTGTCCTGTCATTCGTCCTGCAGGGTAGGACACAGTAAAGGTCCAGAAAACTGTCAAACCCAGCATTGAATCATGAATATTTTACTATAAGTATATGTTTATTGAGCACAGTGGGCCGATCCCCTGCTTGCCTTAAAAATCTTGATCCATAGATTTTCCAGCTCTGTATCAGGCCATGTGTTCTAGTGGGGCATAGACTTGCACTTAACCTGAATACGCTTCACCTAGGTCTGTGCATCGATGCCTTCTGCCTTGTACACTGTCCTTGGCCAGACCCGGAACTGTTTAATTACAGTTCTAAAGGGAACAGATAACAAACATATATTTATTGAAACTTGTGGGAAAGACTTTGGTTGGGGCTAACAATTTGCATAACTTAAATTTGAAATCCATAGACATGGAGTCATTAATGGTGGTCCAAATCCCTGCATGGGCCGTGGAAGATTGAACATAATATTTAGGCTTCATCCAACATTGATTGGTAGCAGCAATAGGCCTGGACAACATTTTTATTTATACATTAAGTTAGAGACCTTGTCCACAGCTTGTGCTTTCATCAACAAGGCCACGCTTCACGGGGTGTGTGGAGGTGTGTGTTTGTTCTTGTGTGTTCGTTGTTTTGTGTCTTTGTAAGCGCCATTATTATGCTTCATGTGTCAAACTACACAATCACAGAGCGGGCCAAAGCGGTTCCTGAGGACAATTCAATAGCTATCCTCACGCTTCTGTACAAAGTTTTCACGGCCTGAAGCGTTGAGAGCAGAGCAGATGCCGTGGACAATTGCCCTTAGTCTATATTTAGGAATCAAGATTTTCAAAGTATGATACACAAGGCACTTGTACACTTGAGGTCATATACACACCTGAGTCAGCAGGGAATAGAACATACTACTTTTCAATTAAGAGTCAAACACCTTTACTCCTCAACCATGCTTGCTCTCCTAGAAAAAAAAAGGGAAAATGGTATAGCTTCAGATGTAAAGCAAGTAACAAAACAAAGAACATTTCGGGTTTCCCCTTTGTCAACCAACAAAGACAGAAAATAGAAAAACACAAAAGCACAGTAGCTCAAGGAGTTTCAGAACAGTGTGACCTGTGTGGCCCGACAACAGACTGGACAAGCAAGAGCACATTTACAATAAATTGTCACAAAAATTGTCAGGAACACAAGAAGTTATCATATACTTTTGAAAGTTTAATAGAACATAATCCCCAAATTTCTAGGTACGGTACCATTTCACAGCTAATGCAGTTCAATAATTTAAGACTCATTCATCAAGACAGCTGTTATGAAATAAATAATTATCACTACATCTATTATAGCATGGAATACACTGGGCTCCGCATACCTTGTCACAAACATACCACCAATCTTCACCACAGGCAGATCACATAGATTCATGAATTTTTCATGTAATAATAATGTGCAATTTAACAATTAAAAAAAAAAATTCAACAGTTTAGGGTCATATCGAAAAAGACAGTGACTTCCTGGGATATAGAGCCTTCGAAAAACATAAAAACTAAAACCCTTCCATCCAGGATTCAATTAGCAGGGGGTGTAAATTGCAAAAGAAAAAAAAATCTGAAAAGATTAGCAAGACCAAAGATAGACTATAGTGAGTCTGAAATCATAGCTCGCCACTACTAATATATGAAAAAGCAATAAGTCTAAAATCTGTCTGAAAGATTTACACCCTTGAATTAGTATTCCAAAGCAACAGGGAAGTAACTGCAGATGAGAATGCCCCTGCTAACACCTTTGAAGGTGAGTTGTGGACAAAAGACTACTACTCCCATTCACCATGTCACAGGTACCTACATAACAATCAAATCACTGAGCCTATGCAGATGACGTAGAAATCTTAACTCACCATAACAAACAATATAACAAATTCACAATCACTGCCATTGTTGGGTTTTTTTAATTGCCGACAAAAGACAAGACAAAAAAAAACACTTGGCAGGAAGAGTGCACTAAACTGCACAACAATCTAGAGCTAGATGGTTCCCGGAAACAAAACAGATAGAGACTCCATGCAATGGATCCACACTCATATATCCAACCTGCCAACCGTCTGGATTTTTTCGGGACACTCCTGAGTTGACAATCTTCTTATAAAAAAAGATGTTCTTTCTATTATTTTCTATTAATTTTTTTTCAAATTCACGAATTGTGTTTGGTTTTGTCCCGAATTTGTTGTCTGAGGGGTTGGTAGGTCTGTCACAAAATATGTGGTGAATTGTTAGGTGAATGTAGGTACTATCATTTTACAGAGGTTATCGAGGGCAAGGAGCATATTTAAAAAAAATTGACTTGTCCTCATCGCTCTATTGAAGGTCTCATTGCCACACGAGATTCACCATAGACCATACAAGACAAGACGGTCCAAGTCGGTCCATTGTGTCTACATGTGTAGTGTCAGGGCTCCGTTCCTCAAGTCTGCAGCAGCAAGACTACCACTACTGACCCATTCAACCAAACCAATGCCCCGCTTCGTCTTTTTTGGAGTGATGAGACAGTGAGGTGAACACAGTACCATCAACTCTCTTCACATCTATTAAATCTAGCTATCTATCTATGTCCCTTAGTCCGTTGGACCATAGGGGCACCACATGACCTGACCACCAAACTACGCCATCTATTAAATGCGCAAACTAAAAACACTGTATAGTCTTAAACGGTCTATGGATTCAACAATTAAATGCACCAATAACAAACACTTGTCTAGTCTTAAATGGTCTATGGATTCAACGATATGGTCAATTTAAAAAAAACAATGTTCATGACTTGTCAAGTGGAAAAAAAGAGGGGGGGAGGGAAATGCATTTTAATGTTGCAAGTTACAATAATTATAATGAATAAATAAGTCAACAAAAGCAATTTGAACACAGTGAGTTAAAATGAATCAAAGCATGTATAAAATCTCTCTCTTCCTCTATGTGTCAAATTTGTCCAAATATCAATCACCATTTATCAAAAGAGTTAACCTCATGCTACCAGAATGTAAATGTAAATGCCACCTCTGTGATTTTATCTATTACTACACCAGGGCAAACCGATGCAACTATTTTTTAAAGGTTTTTTTAGGTCATAAAATCATTTTAAGCGGAAAAAGAATACCATCAATTTTTCATAGATAACCTTTATATTCTTCTCTTTTAACTAAAACAGTAACATAAACAGCCCATTTCCACTTTGAGGAATTTCTAAACTTTCGATTTATAACACTAACACTTTCATAAGAGCCAATCATTTTTTTCCCCCATTGACCTCGGACTCCTATTTGTGACTGGAAAAAAAAAAGATAGTAAAAACAAAGAAATGAGACATAATCAAGCGCTAGATATAGTTTATACATTCTTGCTTATTATTATTATCATGCTAACATTAAAAACAGAAGAAACGGTCCCACATCACTCCCTCACCGTAACAATGTAAGTCATGACATGATTTGGTTGCCAATCATTTTCCTCCCAATTCAAGTAACTGAATGTATGCATAGAATAGTGATTATTATTATTGCACTTGATTCGAATTTGACCGGGTGTGGAGAAAGGTTGTGATGAAGTAAGTTTGAGCATGTAGCTTGGTGCTTTTGTACACATTATTTTTTCTTCAAACAATCATCTGTCAAAGGGATTGTTTAAAACGTATAATTCATAGCATAGACACATTTCACATAATTAAAACATAGGACCTGTCTGTTAAATTATTTTTTTTAAACACCCAAAACCCACATCAAACAAAACAGTGAAGCACACTTATCCAATTGTTTACATTCTAAGCACACAGACACATTAGGCCGCCTTTAGATAGGGCTTCCTTTTTCACTTTTCCTTTTTCATTCATTTTCTTGATCATTTACATAGATGATTCACTTTTCATTTTTCATTTTCTTGATACACGTGTTCTACTCTAACACATGATGCATAGGAGTGTCTCTGCAATTGCACATGTCATACCGGGATTTCAAATAATTTATTTAAACTTAAAAACTTAATAATCATAAAGTATGTAGTATCAAACAACACAAGAATTGAATGAGAAATTCGATTCTGAACTCAGATTTTGCCTTTGTGACAAAAAATGTGTTTGAAATGTTAGGAGCCACGCCCCCACCTCTCTTCATTCCATGCTAGAAATGAGCAAGTTCATTTTTGTTGTCAGGAGGGATATTCACTTATTCATCGATGAAGAGTGAAGAATAAATCTCCCTCTAAAGGTCCCTCTCTTTTTCTATATTGCCATTCTCACTTCCTTCGTGAAGAATGAGGAATGAAAAAGGAAGCCCTATCTAAAGGCGGTCTTACACAACAATGAACTTGCTAGCAACTATACTTGAAAACATTTAATCCGAGACATTTCTTATGGTCCCATTACTTGTATATTTTACTTGCCTAATAAAAAGGATGATGAATAACGTTAATCCTAAATAGGATCAAATTGAGCAGTCCAAAGCATTTCAGACTAGACGTTTTCAAGTAAATAACTAACACAGGATGCTCCTTATCTAATTATATGATAAAAGGTATTTACACAATTATTAAGACAAACAATATCGGTCAAGATTAGCCTACATACTGTGATACCAAGTTTTATGAATGGTACAGCACATAAATCGTTTGAAACATTCCAATGTTTTTTTATTTTTTATTTAGCCCTTTTCGATGGCCGTGTAAAACGGGCCACCTTTCGTTTGCAAGTCCAATAATAGTGATAGGCATTATAGTAGGGTTAAAAAATAAGACACTCACGACTCAAGAAAAGAGTTGCAACTCACGGAGAGTAGTTGTGTCTTAAGATGTGTGGTAACAAATCAGTCTTCAACTGGTTTCCGCAGTATGTAGTATAAAAGAGTTTCAGTGTATATATTAACTTGTAACATTTCAAGTAACAGATGAGTCATGTCATGACAAAATTCTCATATCACATATTTTATAACTTTCTGTTTTCCGATGACTAGAGTATAATTTCATATAAATAATAACAATAAAAAACAAAACAATAAAAAACAAACAAAAATGCATTTGATTATAACCAAGTTTCCCTACCTCAGAGCTTGTGGAGTTAACCACACCTTTAGGTCATAAAGAAAATGTTGCCTATGATCTGATCATCGTCAAACATGAAAGCATACGGCCTAAAACAAGGGATTTCAAAGTCAGCATTTGTAAGGCTTTGCTGGCTACCGTTGATACAAAACAATTGAAAAAAAAACTCCAACCTAAACCTTTGAATTCAATTTTTCAACAGTTGACATCCTCAATATCATTCATACTTTCCAGTTGATATAAATTTTTTGTTACTTATTACAATGATTTGGCGTAGCAATGAAGGGCTCTCACTTAAGTTTTCAAATGATATACATAAATGTAACAAACTATAATGTCCAAAATGTGCATAATATCTGAATAGAGAAACTAGATCACATACAGTAGAGCACTGTTAAGTCGTTACTTTTTTTTAAACCTAAAAACAAAAACCAAACATATCAAAAGTTCATCTTGATTGTGAAAATGAAAAGTAAAGGATAGGGGTGGCAAGTTCAACTTGTACATAAAATCAACTTTTCACAGTTCAGATTTAAAAGCAGTCCACTGTAACACATATAAATATATCGAAATCATTCCATTCATGGCGAGAAATTCATTTTGCACCAAACCATTTTAATCAAAATATCTTAATGAAATTATATAATATGGCTTTATGTTCACAGCAAAAGGGATTTACAAACAATAACAATAACAAAGGGTCTACTGCTTCGTGGTCAATCACAAGTTACTCTAAATTTATAAACAGAATGTTTCATAACGTCTGTTTAAATTTCAAAAGTCTCATTCAGCAAAGACTACAACATACACACGACACACCCTCTCTTTCCGCATACATTTCCACACTTACTTCTCTTTCACTATGGTCAAGTCATCATCAGAGTTCTTTTCGTGTCCCTAAGAAGCATCAATTCAAACAGAACACACTGTACAACGTAGGCAATGTTAGATCAAAACCATTTACATCATAAACACAACGAATATCCCATAATTGAAACTCACAACCTCAAAGATTTTTGGATGCAGCAATGAATGAAAAAGTGAGATTTTAAAATATAATTATAACACACAACAAATGACATCCCATTTTTATAATTATTTACACATTTATGTTTTCAATGCAGACTTTCTGCCATAAAACCAAATAGAGTTAATCATTTCATACAACTTCCTAGACGTGATAAATCTTTCCCATTGTAGTTTAAAATCAAATATTTTTTTGTGGCATTTTGTTTGACCTCTTCAATTGTCTTCAATTGATAAAGCTAGAAATGTTCAGACCAGGAAGTCTTCCCTCAATTGTGGGTAAAGGTCTATAAAAAGGTCTTTACACACGCCATTTATTGTTTTAATTTTTATTATTATTATTATTATTATTATTATATCATTATTATTATCATTATTATCATCATCATTATTATGATCATTATTATCATGACATTATCATTATTATTATCATCATTATTATTATCATGACATTATTATTATTATTATTATATCATTATTATTATTATTATCATCATGACATTATTATTATTATTATTATTATTATTATGATGTTATCATTATCATTATCATCATTAATGACGGACATTACATAACATGTGCTGCCAATTTGAAATTTTCTAACATGGTAAGCAGTTGACACAGCTATGGTGTGGCTTTCTGGATACGATTAATTTATAGTTTTATTTATTCAAAACATAAATTGGTTTTCTCCCATATTCATTTATCAAATAAACCACAAATGCCTCATCGTATCACTGTTTGTTTCATCTGAGCACAAGTAAGAAGCAAGGATGTCAGTGAGCTTTCAGAAAAAAAGTAGGAAAATTGCGCGTTCTCGAACCTAAATTCACTGCGTTCATAACTGTTGCGTTACATGGGCCAAAATTATTCAATATAGATCAATGTTTTATGCTAAAAAAAAATATATCAGAATTTCGTCGACGGCCAAAAAAGCGGAAATCCTACAAAAATTGGCAAACTGACATCCCTGAAGAAGAAAAAGTAGTGGGGCCTGTTTATCAGAGCAGGATACAGTATAATATATTACAAATTTTAAATCCATTCCCATCATCAACAAACATCTTCCTATTTTAGTACAATTTTTTTGGCACTGCATTACATTCCTATAATTTTTCGACCACACAAAAATGATGCAGTATGTGTTTAAAAAATGCTCCATTTGTCTTTTCTTTTTTTCACTTAAAATATCTGGTAACTCTGATTTTTACTTTCATTCTTGCAATTTCTTTTAAACCTAATGACTTATGAAAAACACTACGAGACAAAAATAAAATACAGAATGTGCGTGTGGTTTGTTTTTTGTTTTTTTATATATGCATGACAAGTCTTTTATGGGTTTTAATACTGAATTATGCTATGACAACGAGCTCCAGTCCACCGCTCCCCAATTTGTACCGCTGTTGTAGGTATGGTATATCACGACAGCAGCCACACCAATCACAGCTGTAACGGTCCACATGGTGGCTCGAACAAAATACCGTCCTCTAACGTCCTTGCTCTTTGTCCGACGGTTCCTGGCTGCATTCCGATTGCTGATGCGTTCAAAATGGTCATATGTTTGCCTAGAGGAACACACACACAAAAAAAGAGTAAATCATACAGCATTCTTTATTTAAATTAATCTACAACATCCATGAGTGCCGCTATATGAGCATTTTAAAAAAAGCAAAACAAAATAACTTACAATTCAATTGTCTCTCATAAATAAAATAAAAACCCCTCCCGAACTTGTATTATGAAATAATGCACAGTTTTAATTTTAGCCTCAACCAATGACATTGACACAAGTAATAGCATCATGTTATTGATAAAACATTTGTCATAGGAACTCGATTTAGTCCACCTGATGGCTGCTGATAAAAACACTTTCGTTATGAACAGACTGTAGTAGATTCAACATTTAACATGTAATAAGCTGTATATATATATACACATATATTAAACAATTTTAACGTTTACTTAAAACTAAGATTGAATCCAGAATCTGTTACTATCCTTGACCTTTTACGTTTAAATTGTTATATCCCAATACAAAATAAACATCTAAATGCAACAACAAAAAAGATAAATACAAAATTCTATTTCATTTCTTTTATCCTCCACTTCATTACATCAAAGTTTGTTTTAAAGATGGAAGTTATGAAACTAAAATTCTAAAATATATTTTCCTTAATTATACTTTTCTCATTATCAAACGCAAGTGATAAGTTGCAATCATTGACAAACGGGATAGACACCATTTTCTGTCAAAAATAATGTCCTCAACGATATCTATATAACAGACAAAAAATGTCTACATCTTCAATCACAGAGTATGACAAATTCAGACCAACATCTGTCACCTCTTATTGGCAATGGTGACAACCCAGTGCATGGCCTCACCACCAAAAGGTTCCAACAAGTCATCAAGAAATGAACCAAGGTATTAGTATGACACAACAGCAAATAGTCGATCAGGAGCCGTATTCAAAGTCCTTACGTTAACTGATGATACATTTGTGCGCTCGAGGATCACTATAATCACATCACAGTCCCAAAATGTGCTAAGTCTATATAGCGTCTGTGTATATGACCCCAGGGAAGATTTTTTAAATTGAGGAAAGAGGGGCAAGTTTTCAATTCAAACAGTCGTGGTTGTTAAAGTTTAAAAAAAAAGTAATTTACAAATGCTGTAGCAACTTTGATTTGGACATGACTGATCTCCAACAATCGAAATCAGATGACTTTCAAATCATAACCCAGGGTCCACACATCCAGCCAAAAGCTGCCCTGTAGCCGTACCATGATAATGTTTGGATGAAATATAATGGCTACATGTCAAGCGTCCACTGAGCGGTGGATACCCAAGTTACAAACTTGGTCACAGCACGGTTAGAAGTGTGTAAAAAATTATCCTTGGATAAAGAGGGACCCACAACACCGACAAATGGAAGAAAATATGGTAATTAAGATTCTGCAGTGGTTGACTTAAATTCCTTCTTTTATATCCCACCCTTTACACTCTCAAATAAAAACAAGTCAAACAAGATTAATT
The DNA here is from genome assembly GCA_030265205.1 of Dirona pellucida. Classification (NCBI taxonomy): domain Eukaryota; kingdom Metazoa; phylum Mollusca; class Gastropoda; order Nudibranchia; family Dironidae; genus Dirona; species Dirona pellucida. Next base: position 12,596 of record JARDUL010018886.1, on the reverse strand, counting down.
CATTTTAAAACAAAACAAAAAAACCCAATGATATTTCAACCTCTTTGATAGGAAATTATACGTTACTTTTGTTTCTATAACGAAATAGCTGAGACTAAGATGTAGAGATTCGTTTTTCATTATGGCACTGTTTTGTAAAAAGTGATATTAGGCATGAACGAAGCTATGTCAATGTTAGTCAATACGAATATGAGATGGATTTGCAAGACCAGACCTCCACGGATCGATAAAGTCTGTTCTATCGCTACAGAAAAAGTAACAGGCAGACAAAATGTCCCGAAACTAAAATTGATAGGCCTTCAACCACTAACAACTAAACTGAAATTTGCATCGTCCATCTCGTTAGGGCCTCAACGTTACTGTCAAACTGCATGAAATGCAATCTAATCTTTTTAGAAATGGTTGTGTGAATTCAACACGAAAAGGAAATTGATACCAAAAGTTAGACGTAACAAAACGTAGGTACAAATTTTACAGTGGGCTCCTTTTATCACTTTTCAGATCCCTTAAGTGTTACGTTCTCGCAGCAACATAACTTTACATTTCATCTGTGTTATTGCTTGTTGCGAACTTTTGTGTAAAGATGATTTTATCATTGTTCCCCCCAGAACCCACTGTATCTGAATGAATCACCAAAAACAAAATTAAAAAGATTGTGATGACTCACTCATTTCTTCAAACAATCTGATGGTCTGCCTGAGTTAAAAGTGTTTGAAAAGAATTGTAAAAAGAAGAAAATCAGCAATTTTGGCTGCTTAACAATCAAACTCAAACACTTGTTCTTAATCCAAACTGGAAATCAGTTAGTTAAAAAAACAACAAAGTCTGTTCTTAAGTTTGGAAACAAGTTGACCAAATACCACTGAAACAGAAATTTACCGATTTAATGTTGAATGCGCAATTTCCTCAATTTTTCGGAACTTTTCAAATAGCAAGGTAAACTTACGGGGGAAAAATAAATTAAATAATGTGTCTTATTCTTTAAATGTTTACTACCCAAATCGTCATCAGACATTTTCATATTTTGTCCCCAAATTTATCTAAGACTATAGATGCCTAATGACGCAATTCAGAACTGATTACCTTCTAATAAAATATCCATCACTCTTAACTGCATTATTCTCCATCACTCCTTTGCTTTTATTATAGATGTTTTTCTTTATAAAATATTCTTAAATTTGAAGCGTGCAGCAAATAACGGTACAAGTTTGAGTGTACAAGGAATGTTTTCGGTTGCTTGTCCTTCAACTATCAAAAATAACTTTTTAATGTGTTATCTATACTGGCTAGTTGGAGAAGGGGAAGCAAAAAAATGTTCCTTGCACCTGGAATTCACTTTACACTTGAAACTGTATCATTATCTTGGGCATTCTTTCCTTTTATTTGGATCACCATCTTCTCCTCGTAGCCCTCATTACTATTTTTCATGCAGCAATAATTCATGCGTTCATAACATGACCATCTAGGATTCCACTTACTGGTTCATGCGGATAAGCATGGAGTCTGCGCTGATTTCCACGGGTGGATACTGTAGAAAGAGGAGCCCTGCTGATTCCAACAAGGTCTCCAATGGTAAATCGTTGGGTATGGTGGAAAGACATTTGTGGATGTAGCCCATCTCATCCCCGGCCTCGTAGATGTCTTGTTCACGGTACAACACAAACTGTAAAGAGAAATACGATGAGGCCAAATCCAGTAAATTACCAAAAACAAGCTTTCCAAACCTCTTCCAGGAATCATGAATGAAAAAATATATATAAACAGGAATTTGACAATCTGTATGAAAATATATATTTTTTACAAGAAGAAAGGATGAAGCAGCCAAAGATTCTCCTCTTCATTTTTACTTATTCTTAATCAATCGTTTCTATGATAGGATAACAATGAAGGTCCTCCACTCATCCTGTCTATTCTGGACCAGTTTCTTGATGGCAACCCACTTCTCATTCCAGATTTACCAATCTCCCTCCACAGTTCTTCGCCAGGTATTTTTAGGTTTCCATGTTGGCATGTGACTGTAAGTAATTCTTCGTTGGTGGTGTTTGGCCAAAATATTCTTAAAATTCTTTTTGTGTAGAAGGTTGCCAGCTTGATGTTAGTATCTCGTCATTTTCCAACATTCTAAGTTATATTGGGGGATATTTAGCAAGCAGCGTTGATATAATTTCAGCTTGGCGTACCCAAATATACACGCTGATGTTATTTATATCAGTGGAAAGGCTCTGTGACTTGATATGTCTGTGATGTTATTGCTTTATTTACCATATTTTCCTCTTCTACTATTTATTATTACCACCTTCTACACATATCATTATGTTATATACACGTTCACTCCTTTACATGTGCTCGTATGTTGTAATTTTATCATTTTGAATCGTTTATGCTTACTTTAATCACACATTGTATTATTTACATCTGTACAAAGAATTTCCCCATGGGGATGAAATAAAGTATTATCTTATCTTACCTTATGATTTGTCATAATTTCCATTTATCGTTAAGCATCCAACAAGATGTCTTGACCTTGCTTAAACAGTTTCTCATATTTCTATGTAGACCACAGCATGACAACATATCACCCCCCCCCCCCCCCCAGTTCTATGAAGGAAAAAAAAACCCCCGACAAAACAGTACTAAATTATTAAACTAATGCATTCATTTTGCCTTACTCACACATTTTATGCCCAACAAGCCTATAACTCTAGGTCTGGAACGGTGCTGATATGATAAAGTTGTTTAATGGACAATGCTAAAGAAACAAATTACAGCAACACTTACAGCAGCTGAGAGATAGACAGGCATCATTCGATGAGACGCCAAGAAGAAGTCAAAAACACGGAGGATGCGTCGTATGTCACCAAGGACATGACTGAACCAGGTGATCACCCAGGACAGGGAGAAAATTGTACCCAGATCATGGCTGGAAGGAAATAAGAAAGAAAAAAAAGAGGCTGAATGATATATATATATCCATCTTCAAAAAAAAAAAAAAAGTACCACACTTGCTACAAGGATATTTATTTGCCGCCCTGCACTGTAGCTAACGTCTAGGTTATTCTGGTCTACGTTCGGAATAGGACATAAAAAGACACTTAAAAAGACCCTAAATAGAAATTCCCCCCTGGGATTAATAAAGTGAATTTCGGGTTTTTTAAAAATCTTCAGCCCTTGATGGCAAAACAATGTCTGATAACACAACAAATCAATTCCATCAAATCAGGATTATATCGTCTCACATAGAAATAATAAGATCAGTTAAAGGTGAGATTTGAATCTTTGCCTATAACACCTATTGCCTTGACAGCCATAGAACTCAGATGTGGGCCATTTACCACACCCACAATAATATTTGAAAAATTATATTTATATGTTCAAAAAGTGACGAGCACAAAGGAAAAGCAACAACAACAAAAATCTATAAAAAAATATATGATGTACTTTTGCATGTGCCGGCATAGCTCAGGGTTGCATTTATTGACGATAGGGTAGACATAGTCGAGTAAGAGAGACGTCCGCTCCATGGTTTCATCCAAGTATTCCCTGAAATGATGCAGAACAAAATACATTAAAAAACGCCCAGACAGAGTAATATCTCATTCTCAACAGACTCATGTGACAAAAATAGAAATAGGACATTTTTAAAATACATGAAAAAGTATGGCATCCCACAAAAGTTAATATCCATCGTCAGAGCTCTGTACGAAGGTTTCCAATGCGCTGTTAAGAATGAAGAGGAGTATCCACTGCATGTCGGGATTCCTGTTCGACCAGATCGGTGATTGGATTGATGGAAAGTAAGGACAACAGAAAAGAGGAGAACAGACATTAGGTGGAACCATCACACAGCACTGGAGGATATGGAATTTGATGATGACATTCCCCTGTTGTCATCAACGTTTGACCATATGCAAACCAAAACCATAAAATCATGACAAAGATGCCCCATATGTATATAATATAAGTATAAAAAATGTAAACTTGCACAATTGAAATGAGTAAATTGCCAGCCACACTTACTTCATGTATCCAAGGGCCAATTTCTCTACCATGGCAGCGGCTAGATCCTCATCCATACACAAGAGGAAGGTGATGCACACATCATGAAAGCCCTGCAGAACAAGTAAAATTAATTATCTTACAATCTCAATTACGTCATTATTAGTATTAGTTACTTAAACTATAGAGTTGTGCTTGCTGTGATCAATATTCTTTAGAAATTTAATGTGATACAAATACCAATTAACTTCTAATTAGTTGATCTGCGACGGCTAATACACACGAAAATGGCTCACTACTAAGCATAAAACATAAGCCTAACATCTGTGTGTCAATACCTTTTTTTTTTTTAAAGTAAGATAATTCTTATGATATCACAAAGGTCTGTACATAGCCGTCATTCTTAATTACCAACCTATCTAGTTACGTGTCTAAAAAGTGGAAAAAAAATAAATCACAAAAGTGTTGAAAACATAAAGAGGGGAAAAAATAAATAAAAAATAACACCCCCCCCCCCCCCCAAAAAAAAACCAAACAAACAAACAACAAACAACAGAGCTTCTACCCTATGCCAGAGATCTTTTATCCCTAGCTAATCACGAATCTGTGACTATTCTAAAAATTATTTCAGAGATTGTGTGGATGCTTACTTGATAATATCTGAGCTGTTTGTGCTTCATCAGGACCCTCATGACGAGGTCAACCAGTTTGTCCTTCATGGACATTCGCACATGATCATCAATACCTGGGGAGGAAAAGAGTCTAAATGGTTAACAAAATCTGAAAACAGATTGAGAATAAAAATCATGACATGACAGAGATAGAAATACAACTTTTAGCCATTTTGAATAACAAAAATAAAAGTGAGACTAACAGAAATTTAGCTCTAAGAAGTATATTAAAAAAAATTTAATCTTAAAATCCTTGTTAATTTCATCAGCAAAATGTTTGACACAAAAACAAAATAAGCCGCAGTTCATCCCATTTACCATGTGTTTTGCATTTAAAGACGCCATCAATATTTTTAGAAATTTTTAATCACTTTTTTAAACAAAAAATATGACGTTTTCTCAAGCACTCATCCCCATTTGTTATGACCACAAACCTGGAGGAAATCGGCTGCTGGATCTGTTCACATCCATGACCACCTGGCAGTACGTTTTGGAGTAAGCCTCCATTTCTTCTTGAGCTTGAACAAGGAGAAAAAGAAGGGAGTTAATCTACAAATTTGGTGGGGAGGGGGGGGGGTGGATTTGAATGGAATTCTGCTCATAATACTAACTTCTCAGAATCAGAAAGCGTATGCTGTTCAAATGTTATTCCAATAAGTGTTTTTGATCACAGGCCAGGGTTGGAGCTAAATGTCCAGAATCTAGATGTCAAGCCTGAAAGTTTCATACCTCTTCCCTTTTCTTAGCAAATGTTCTCCCTACAAAGGGTATTTTAAATGACACATCCATAAAATGCTTACTATTTTCTAGAAAAATATAAAATTCGGTAATGATATGATGATTGACGATTAATAATGGTGTAAAGGGGATTTTAAGTCATAGGTTCTGTTTTATCTTCTTCCGCGACGTCACTCCAGGACTAAAAAGAGTTACTAGATAAAAAGGACTTGGACAGAAGATATGGTCACTGAGTTCACACATAAAACTCATTACGCAAACAAAACTTACAAGGTTTTGGTGTGACGTTGTTTGTGTTAGCACCAATAAGCAGGGGCCACACTTTCTGCCTCAACGACTTATTGAGTAACCCCCCTGGACTGATGGCAAGTAGACGCAACTGTTCTATGTTCACTGGATCTGACTGAAGAGCTTTGCGAATTTCTGATATTTTCCTCCTGTCTTTTGTAGTCCGAGGACTGCTGCCTGAAATGAAAAAAATTATAGATAATGTATATAAATATTTATATATATTAAAACACTTATATGGGTATTGTAGAAATTAAACAAGAACCTCAAAAGCAACTCTTTTCATCACGTGTGAAAAGCAGTTCCAATATGAGATAAGAGGGCTTGAGCATCATCAAATCTATATTACATCAAATAAAAGGCAAACAAGCACTGCAAGTCTTAAACGTGTGGGACTAAATACAGAAGTCTTTGACTGAGAGCATGGTCCTCTGGGAAGCAAGAAAACCATGCTATTAGCTAAACAGGCTTATGCACAGAATTCACTCTGGTGAAGTAGATATATGATGTATGTGTCAAATATGATTTTTTTTATTTTTTTTTTATTGGGAGTTCCTGAGGCACGCTTGGAATTGCCTTTGATCCATTAAAATAGACGAGCTTGGAGATAACGCATGTCAAATAATCAGTTATCTTACAGAGAGCGCTATTGAAAATATTTTTTGGCTAGAATTTGTCCAAGATCAGCATGAAAATTCTCTGCAGACAGAACCCCTCTTAGCAACAGCACTATTTTGTAAGTCCTAAACAGCATTGAGGCCCATAAAACCGGAGCTTATCCTTGTTTCCTAGCGTGAGGAAGACAGAAGGGTCTTAAAGTAAAGTTGTATAGAAAAAATCTGTTTCACGTGATGGCCATTGTCTTAGGCAGAGTTCACTGTACCCGGTTAAGATAAATGGATCAAAGTCTTAGAAAGACAATAATACAGAGTATATGAACACTCACCTTCTTCTGGAAGGTTAACAGAGCCATTTTCACCACGATTCGCTTTCGATGGCTCAGGATCGATTCGGTGTCTCAGTGAGGTACCTTCAGCTTGAGAACCGGCTTCTTGTGTATGCGATGACGAGGACTCCTCTTCATTTTTATTTTGGATTCCATTCATATCCTCTGTCTGGCTCTCTGGGTCTTTACTTTCCATGATGTCTGATGGGAACAGAGCAGGGAAATCAATGATTTGAAGATAGAAGAACATAGGGAAACAACTAAATAATAATTTTTTTTCAGAAACAGGACAACTACTATTACAGCAACGATCATCATACAGGGTGTTTCGATACCTTAGACCCCCCCTGGCCAGCCAATCTCAGAAAAGTCAGGACAAAACAAATGAAAGAGGCTTCAACATTAATCATTTGCAGTCTCAAATCCAAAATTTCATACACTTATTTCAATTTTTAATATGTCTCCCATCTGCTTTTCTAAAAGTACCCAGTCGAGAAAAAATCACTTTGTGTGCCTTTAGTAGAGTTTGCGTCGCAATGACATTCGTGTGAGGGGTTTTGTCATGGATTGCTTGAAATGATGAATGGCCTGGATCATAACCCGATGTCAATGCTTGTGAATATTTAGGCTTAATCATGAATAGACAGAGGCATACATCATGCACTCCAAAGTTTGTCATAATACGGCTCTTCAAAGCATTTTGGGTAACTTGACATGAAATTTGATAGGCCTACTGATTTCTTCATTTCGCCTTACCTTGCGCGTTTGGATGATGGTAGAAAAGAGCGTGGTAGACATACTAAATATTGAAATAAATGAATGAAATTATAGATTTGAGATCAGGAATAGTTTCTGTTAAAACCCTTGTCATTTGATATATTCAATATTTTCTGAGTTTGGCTGGCCAGGGTGGGTCTAAGGTATCGAAACACCCTGTACATTGAGTTTGAGAACCTGTTATCAAAATTGTTTGTATACCCTTCAAAAAATAATTTTCAATCAGGCATGCATCCATCAGATTATGTAGACTTCTACTTTTGTGATGATTTTTTTCTCAGTTGTACAAGCAAACCACAGTACAGTCAAGAAAAAAAAAGCATTTAGCTTTTGAAAGAATTTTTCCGGTATGATTCCCAGTTAAGGAAGTAAATTAATCTAACCTCCTGCTTGCGCACTGAATTCTTGTGTCAGTGATGACGAAGACTCCACTCCATTTCTATTTTTGATTCCATTCATTATATCCTCTGTTTGACTCACTGGGTAACTACTTTCCACAACGTCTAAAGGGAATAGAGCAGGGAAAACAATGATTCCAAGATAATAGCAACAATGATAGAAACCCATCTAGTAAAAATAATTTGAATGTTCATTTCAGAAACAGTGCAAGTGATATCTTCCAGATCGTAACAGTAACTCCTACGTTAAGTGACTGATATCACGATCATGTGTACCATTCTAAAAAAAAATTGTTATCTGTTATACCCATCATCTCAAGTTAAAATGGAAATAAAAACCAAATAATTTAACATCAATAGCCAGCCAGCCAGTGGCACGAAAAACTAGAGGCATCCAACTCAGTAAATAACAATAGAACTAAACAAAAATAACATCCCAACCCCTTAAAATAATACTTAATGTCATTAAAATTATATCAAAGCGAATGTTTTTAATCAATTCAAATTCAACAACTGAACCACCTTCTGATTGAGAAATAATTTCTTGCATATGTGGTGATGAAGAATCCATGTCTTTTCTATCTTTCACTCCATCCATATCCTCTGTAGTACAAGACAATTGTTGCTACTTTCTATAATGCCTGCAAACAGAGAGGAAATAGTTTTACAAATATATTTTGAAAAAAATCACAAACAAGAAACAGTGTAAAAATACTAATAAATGATATAATGTACATTACATCTTCTATAAAAAAAATATGTCAAAGGAACTCTACTCCATTCATGTATAAGTGGAATTTTTATCGAGTCCCCTTCATGCCGCAAGAAGCAGTGTAGGGGCCAGCCATATGTTAAGCTCTGAAGGGTGCACATGACAAATGGAAGTAAATCCAAATGTCAATAAGGATTTCACCACTAATTACCTAACACATGGCTAGAAAGACTGCATCAGGAATTAAAGACGAGAAGGTGATGAACCCACTGCATCCTAATACCTTTACCAGTAAATTGGACAACAATGTACCATGAGGTCCATACATTTTACAAGTAAACACTTTCTGTTACCCTAGAAATATGAAAATATAAATATATGTGCCTAATACTAATAATATATTTGAAAACTTTCGTTTTACTATTTCTATTCTATACACCCATGATGCCATGACATTTAACAAGAGAAAGTAAGTAAGTATTGTTGAGATTTTTTAACTCACACACAAACAAGTTTCTCAAACAAACCATACTCAAAATTTTATCTCTCAAAAATCAATCACAGAAAGTAATCTAATGACAATCAAATTTAAAAGTAAAAGGGTTTAAGTTTAGTGTTAGTAAATTGTAGTTTCAAGTTGTACGTATAATTGGAGTCTGGTGTCCCCCGCTGTGCATTATTATCATTATTATTTATTTTTAAGCTAATCTAGACCTAACTCTATCAAGAACGATGTGTAAGAGTAAGTGTAGTGTAAGACTAACTGTAGTGTAAGGAGTATCAAGACATATATTCAACTTCAATAGAATACTTCATATATTTTTAGTATCAGAAAAAAAGCAATGACAATTCAAAACGCAATTTATCAAATAAAATCAACCGGGCCAGTCAGAGTTGAAGTTGAAGAGTCCAAAGCCAGAGACCTTTTACTTTTACTGCGGCCCATCCATAAATTTTATCTCGTGTGGAACTAGAAAGACTTGACAAGAAGAGTGTGAAGACTGTTTTTCTGAGAGGCTAGACTAGATAGATAGTCTCTTCTCTTCTATAGCCATAAGAACTGCAAAGTTATAATGAGCCGTCAGTCCTTCACTTTCAACTCCCACAACTCTCCGTCTTCATTCATGATACCAATACTATAGAGGTGTAGCCCTTCCGCGTTCACTTTTCGTTTTTTAGTCAATTTCCATAATAAAATTTTTCTTCGCACAAGCCAAACAGTCAGAGCAGACGACAAGGCCATTCTGCGCATCGATAATCTGTTCATAACCGTTTTCCTACGACCCGGGACAAAAGAATTCCACTTTTCGGGAGTGAAACTAGGCCAGGTCGAAAGTGAAACCGGACCAGGTTTGGAGGTGGGTCACGTGATTGAGCCGAGCTGCCACTTTGGGATGCACGAGGATGATATTTCGATTCGTTACGTCTAGATCAAAAGTTAAAGATTGGTTTTTTTTTCTAGGTTTTACAGGGTGATTACGGGGCGAAACATATTTTGTTGACTGTTTTGTTGCGCGTTCATAACAACTTTTAATTTTAACAATAATAGTTATAGTGTGCAACTTTTATGCCCGCGCCAAAAAACACAGGCCTCAAAACACTCGCGATCATACAATGACTATATGAAAAAAAATGGGGTGCACGCGGAAAAGTGAAATGAACGCGTTGTGAAAAAACAACAGATAGTCTATCTACTTTTAAAATAAAAGGCTTTAAAAACATATTTAAAAACAAATGACCGTTATTTGCATCACTAAGCGAAAGCACACACATACTAAACTTAGAGTAACTTAGACTTCGACTGGAGGTGTACTAATATTATTAGTAGTAATATGTGTCCTTGGCCCTGATCACGATGATCGTGTGACCGTGGGATGATTCCAACCAAATATGGACACGATGTGGCTCCGGCAGTATAGTAATAGATAATAATAATACTAATAAAATAAAAATAATATACTATTCTTCTTCTACTTCTAGCCTGGCCTAGGTATTAATATATAATAGTCAATTTAAATTGCGGTCATTGAACTTGAACTCATTGTCATTGACCACTGCTATTAAATTAAATATATTATTATATTATTAATTATTAGAGACAGTAAGTAAGAAGACTAGGACAGTCTACTAACTACTACTACTAGTACTACTACTACTACTACTAGTACTACTACTAGAGACTGGTGGATACTGACCGACTGTCATCGTTATTATTATCATTTTCATTATTATCCATCACACTACACTACACATTCACATCCTCGTCATCATCTGGACATCATTGTCATTGTCATTATTCATTATATTATTATTATTATTTAAAAAATATTTTTGCCTTTCTGCTGATTTCTCGATCGCAAAGTTTTCTCCAATCAAATTAAACATAAAAATGACTTTGCGAAAGCAATTATATTACTGGGTAGGCAGTCTATTCACCTTTGAAACGCTGACTTGATTATCATCACGACGAAAGTGAAAGCATTGTGATTGTGAGTGAGACCACAAATTCCAACAGGAATAAGGAGGTACTTTGTGATTGTTTGTCCGGTGATTAGTGTTCAATCGAAATGCACTCATTTAACATGAAAATCATGTCTTGTACAACCATATGACGTTGACTTCCGTTTTGTGTTTAAATTATAAACATTTGATTCCTTTTGTTTATAGAAAAATCGAGTCTTGTATTATCTTGTTAAATAAGAGGAGTCTTCTGTTACTTCTGTGGCTGTGGTTCATGGGGCCTATTTTACATTGATTTTTAGTTATAAGGTAGGTTTTAGATAGCATTTAGCCGTAAATAGTCTTTGTATTTGGGGAGAAAATGTATAGCGGTAAAACAAGTGATCAAGTACATATCTGATACTTTTTAAAAGAAGTCTCTGAACAAGTAGGGAATCACTTTTTACTTCCAGCTGCCAGTTTGGCGTACCTGATTGGTTCGAATTTGATTCAAATTGTCACTTCCAACTTAGTCATATGAACGCTGTAAAGGTCATATATAGCTAAAACTAGTTAAATTGGGTTCTTAAAGAATAAATTATCATTGGCTGAAATAAACACGCACTCCTTTCACTAGTTTCACAACAATCTAGGCCTGGCCTAGGTAATTAATTGCTAGGCTAAGAAGATACCCTGTCCAGTGCAGAGACATTATATTATATTTAGTACGTCTATTGTCCAGTTACCTAGTGCAAGTCTTTCACATTTGAAATGTGATAAGCGCAATGAACATACCACTTTTTCGTTTATTTGAATCTGGTATAATTTATTTTACATTTTCATTTAGCCAATTTAGCACCTTGGTTTTTGTTTGATCTGGCCATAGCAATTTATTCCAAGACGGCACCGCCAAGTATAAACAATACAAACTTTTGGTATAGCAACGTTCTATTTATTCCTTATTTTATTGTCTCTAGCCGTTGATGACCTGTATAGAAGACACAAAAAGGTTTGTTTTTCGTATTAAGATATGATTTCTATTTTTCTCTGATTTTAATTTTAATTGGGGAACATTCATGTCACTACTACTACTGACTACTGTCATTGTCATTGGTCATGCATGTTCATTCAAATCAAAATGCCGTGAGTGTAGTTGTGTAGACTGTTGTAGTTGTACTGTTGTAGTTGTAGACGGTAGAAGAAGTAGAAGTAGAAGAGTCTAGAACTAGAGTCTAGAGACGTAGTAGAATAGAAGTAGAAGTTTAAAAAAAGAAGTGGAAGAAGAGGAGAGAGAGCTTCACTTCTACTTCTAGTTCTAGGATTTGATATTGATATTAAAATTTAAGTTTAAGATTAAAACATTATTTTTTTAAATATCTCCTCTCCTCACTCTCAAATTTTTCACCTCATCCATCCACCAAGGCTAGTCAGACTAGCTAGTCTCTAGTGACTCTAGTCTCTGTCTCTTCTAGTTCTAGTCATTTAAATTTAGGTCATTGATTTTCCACACCAGTCTGAGTCAGTACTCTACTTCTACGCATTGACATTACTAGTACTAGCATAAAATGACTTTTTTTTCCTGATCGTCAGCTGGTCGTCGCAGTGGGGGGGGGGGGGGGGGGGGGGGGGGG
>JARDUL010018665.1:0-13083 GCA_030265205.1 Dirona pellucida | reverse complement strand
TTCAAGTGTCCGCTATTCGACCGCTCATGAACTGTCAGCGGGTTAACGAGCGCTCGATACAGTTCGGCACAACTCTAGTAAGCACTGATAAAGTTGATCCAATTGTTTTCTTTTCTATCATGATTTTCATGATTATTCATAGCGACATTTGACATCTTAGATCTTAATAATTTTTATTTTGTGTGTGTGTGTGTGTGTATAATGACATGACAACCTTGTTTTCTCTCCCCCCCCCTCCCTCCCCTAAATCCCAGGACATTGCACTTCACCACTGGCAAGTGCGACATGTGTCAGGGGACGAGGAGACCATCCATAAGTTTTCCAAGAACGTCATCAAGGCTGGCAGCTCCATCACAGTAAGACTCTTTGTATTTTTCAAACTCCCATCTTTTTATTTCTCGTTCATGACTTTTAATAGATGAATCAACCATGCTATTATTTAAGTTGGTTTTAATTCATGAAAAAAATTAAAAGGAATGAAAAATGCTTAACACTCTATATCAACTGTATGGACTGATATAACGGTGTGCCCTGCTGATGCTGCAACATGAATGGAGGGTGGAGTCTTATTTGTTTTGTGACAGATAGTACAGCTCATGTTGGCAAATTTTTGTTCATAGTAGTATTGTTATGACATTTATTTTTGCATGTACTGGTTAGCCATCATTTCACCCCTGCAAAATAATGGCAGCTCCCATGTTTAGAAAGGGATGGGACTCACTCTTGTATGGCTTGGGTATGCTGTCTGTTCAAGGATCAAAAGAAAGATTGTATGTCACTGATAACTTTGAATTCAGACAATGCACAATGTTGCTATTGCTACTGAACTGTGTCGTGGACACTTCTACACACTATTATAATTACCACTGTTATTACTTTTGAAACTGTTTCGCCCCACAACACAATTTAAAAAAACTATCTTATAAAGTTTTATTGGGATAAATTGTAATGATCAGTAAGTTATATAAAATTTTAGAGTAAGAAATTGAAATATCACTCTTGTTTATAATGCATGGCGCACCCATTTCAAATCATAACAAAATAAGCTGACCGATTCCAGACAACGTCACACATTGATGTTTCTTTTTCTGAGGCAAAAGGGACTGGCTGAATGTGGCATTCACCGCTTTATGTTAAGATAAACATAGGTCAGAATTTTTATTCCCGAATAAAAAAAAATAAAAAAAATATCAAGCTGACATTTTCTGGGATTTGCCCAGATCTGGTTGTCTCAAAGGTTAGTTGGCTGCTGTGATTATATTGTGTGGGCAAGAAAATTATCTGCTATTGTGGTGCTTGAAATATACCCAACAGTTAAGGGGTGGGTGCCCTTGTGGACCAAATAAAGGCAATTTTATAATTAACATTAAAAAAAATATTTAACCGCTTGGACCATTTGTTTGTCTTGATGTTATGGTCCAAACCAAGTGAATGATTGTATTTCCTTTCTCTCTCTCCCCATGTGTTGTAGCTGTGGAGCTCTGATTCAGACCAAACACACAACCCTCCATCCGACCTGGTCATGAGGAACAAACGGTGGTTTGTCAGCGGAGACATGACCACTTCTGTTGTGGATGACAAAGATACGGTCAGTCATTACGAACATAAAATTTATCAAAACTTAGATGGAAATAGAGCATACTGATTTAGCCCATTACTCTACAACGAGCTTGGCTTGTTTGGTTAGCACAGGGACCTTATGATAACTATTTTATGAGATAGATGCAATGGAAAATACAAAATAAAGTGCTCAATTGTAGAAATTACTATCAGTTCAGGGTAGATTGGATTGATAAGAAGATAAATAGATTGATACAATAAATCAATCGATTCAGAAGGCGGGGTGACGAGTATCAACTTCGATCACCATTTGGTCAGCCAAGAAGGATCCAACAGACTTTCTTTTACTTTAATGCAATTACCAAAGTTGAGTATTGCTTACTTGAATTGAATTGCCTCAGGTAAAAGAGATCTAGTATTGATTTAATTTCCTATTCCCTTTGGTTCTAACAGGAAGTAGCCACATGCACCATGTCAAGGAACCTCCGCAGTGTCACCTCCTACAGCAGTCGGAGATCAGGTCTCAGGGATGACGACTCCACAGAGGTGATTTATTTATTATTAAATCTTATCTAATTCTAATGGCCCACAGGCTTGATAAAATAATTTTTGCAATTTCAGACCTGTTGACCAAATAAATGTCAACCCTGTCCACCCTTGATCCATGTCTATGGGTATGCAGGTGGAAAATATTGATATAGATTATTTAGTGCCTATCAGCTGGTACACCAGTGAATAACAACTGCATTGCATTATGTGATGTAAATCAATCAAAACGGCCATATTATACTTATACTGGATACAGATTTTATTTCCCTTTATTTTCGTTTGATTAGTAAAATTTGGTCTCTGTGTCTTTTTGAAGTCATATTTTTTTTCTTATTCAATGAATTGTGCTCAAATGTTTTATTACTCAGACTGGGCTAACACACATTTAGTTTTTAAGTACAATGGGCATGAAAAAAGGATTTTAGTCTCCTTCGTTTATTTTTATATAAGCACTAGTAATGAAGATTCAAATATGGATTACTCACAAAATCTGCCAGATCAAATGTTGCAAATCAGTTACGTGACTGACATGCTTGGCATTTCTGCATATCAGATTATGTCACAAAAAAACCCATACTATATGGTCTAGTTTGTTTGTATTGTTTGTCCTGTGTAGCTGTTTTCTCAACATCTTGTTTTGTTTTCCATTCCCCAGTTGCGAGACAAAGACAAGTGCTTCGTCATGTAGGAATGGAGGCTATTGAATGCCGCAGTTGGAAGCTGGAAGCCGGCAAGAAGAAGACATCTCTCCACTCTGTTGACCATTTTAAACCATTGTCATGCATTGTACTAGATGCATACCATTTATAAACGCAGGAATTGTTTTTATGAAATTTTTACTGGTTCATTGTTTGAAAGGCCTTTGGATGTAGTGTTAGGTAGGATGGCTGTACTGTGGTCGTCGATGGAATGGTAGTTGAAGTGTGATAGTCGTACTGTGGCCAGGTGTTAGGGATAGTGTGATAGGATTAACCACTGAATGGTAGGGAAAGTCAGATTATCTGTATTAAAGTGTTAAAAGCTATGATAGAATTATCTTTTGGAATGGGTGCTGGGAATCCCATGGGTTTTGTTGCTGATTACAACATACCAAGTTGTCATTCCCTCACCAAGCATGAATAGCAGTATAATAATATGTTATATAATCAATTTGAAATGTAAAAAAAATAATTTTCTAAAGTAATCGTATTCACCTTGTTGTCAGTCAAGCCTTTTGAATGGTTGTGCTTCGTTACACATTATCATTAAACTTGATCACCACCACTGTGTCACCTCATATTATAGACCCATCTTCAAGATTTTATCAATGATGCCACAGGGACTAATTTTTATCCCACAGATGAGACTTTGATGGGATGTAGAAACCTTGCAATGTAAGAAAACTATTATAGTTCATGTCCTTGGAATTCAGGGCTTGTAAGATTATTCTTTGAGGGGTTTCTTTGTTTTTTTAAATGAAATTTAATTTTTGTATAATTTTCTCTGAGTTGGGGATTGTTATGGACTAGTAAAATTATGTTCAACCACCATTTCTGTACGACTTTCTGTGACTTGCAAGGATTTGTATCTATTTCATGTTGATGTACCTATTAACTAGTTACTTATAACTCTAACTTTTCTCATTTCATTGTCATTGAACATGTGTGAAAAGTAAGCAAGGTTTGTTTTTCTGTATTTACGAAATTGAATGTCCTCCCTGAAATGATCAAATGAGTCTATGGCCATATCATGTAACACTAATTGACTCCACTGTCTGCACTGGTCTGAATGAATTCCTTGCCACAGTTTTTACCACCTCCATTTCACCATCTTTTGGTGGTCACCACCATAAGGCCAAGTCTTTTTCCTGCCCCTTTCTCCAATAGGATGAGTGGTGTCGTGCTTTTATAATGAAATCAATTTACAATGAACGTTCTGTTCTTACTCTCTCATGGTTTTGGTTTCAACTGTAGTAACATTTGTCTATGCAAATGAGGGGAAGGATTTTGATATTTGAAATGATAACCTGTTGAATCTCAGTTTTACAATTCCCTAACATCAAGATTTGAATGTGGAATGTTGCTGTTGTAACAACATTATAGTGGATGTCATAAGCTGGTCAAGAGATTGATATTGAACGTCTGGAGACGCAGGTCTTTGTTTGGACCATACGACAAAAGTTGGAAAATAAGTTATTATGGTCTCATAATTTCTGAATATCTTTTTAATTTGTGATGCAGTGCTATGAATATGGGAAGATTTTTCGATTGTAAAGGTTGACAGTTGATGCTATACCATCTGGAGCTAGTGGAAAGCCGGTGAATCCCATTTTATTTATGTCTCACATGTTATCATGTCACCACTTCCACTTTGATCACACTTTCCACCCGGTGATCATTTTAGCTCATCACATCTACAGAGTTGTCTTACTCTGGAACCTGTTCTATCGAGTCGATGACGTTAATCCCCACCACTGTCATGTTGTGGTCGTGTACTCGAGATGATTTCGTCCAGTGATGGGTACAGACAGTCTTTCCTGTTCCTGCCACCTACCACCATCAGTTTCTGTGGTTGACAAGGCAGCTCCTTTACTATTTCTATGTGATGTGTGTGTGTCTACATTTCCTCATCTTCCTTCATTTCTCTTTTCCCATCTATTGCCAATTTAGAGATTTCTTGTTTTTTATTCATGTATAATCCAGTGTCTTACTTTGATTCTATCTTTGTTCTCCTGTGATATCTGTTGAATAACCTGCACTTACATTAATACACGTCAACAAAATCCTATTTTCTGTCACCATATACCACTGACATTTTTTCTTGATGTGTTGTCATCTTAAGATTAGAATAGTTGAACTTAAAAATGAACTTAAACCAAAACAATTAATGCAAGTAAGCGAATACGACCAGTTACCATTTCGCTCTAAAAGTGATCATCTGGAACTGAATTCAATTTTTCTTAACAATTTAGTAAGTTAGATTTTTAAATATATTATTTTACCAGTAGTTGCCTCCAAACAACAGCCCAATATTGTGCTAGTGTTAGAATATCTTTCATACTGTTTCAAATAATGATTTTCTTACTTTTAGTTTACGCTGCTGTTACTGTCATGTCCTGTTTTGAATACAATTGCATCATGGGGTGTGGGTCTCATCTTTTATAAAATCATAATATTTCTGTCGCCATGTATAATTTTAATGCTTGTACTTGTATTATTCTTCAGCCATTTTCTTTCCAAATCTCTTTGTTGCTTATTATATATATATATATCACTTTCATAAACCTTTTTTATTATTTTATCATATATAGTAGATCATTTTTGAATAATTTTATCCATTAAACAATTTTTCAAATTTCAGTTTTGAATTTAGTAATAAAGCTATATAAATCTTTAATCTGTGTATTGTTTTTGCACTCATCTTTTCTCTCTCCTAACCTCTCACTTACTCCCTCCCTTGCTCTCTCTTACTCACAAGAGTCACACCAGCCTGTCTATCTCTCCCCCAGAATATAAATCTGGACTCTTATCTTGCTTGGTTGACGAGTTAATGAAACTATAACCCCTAACCCACCAGCCTGTGTTTGAGGTGTCAAGCTGTCACCCAGAGACACAAACTGACAAGATCATATTGAAACCAATTAAATTAATCATTAGTCAGAGTCAATGGTAAAACTGCTGGGCTCAAGGTCGTGACAATACTGGCAATGCTGGGTCCACATTAAGTCTGGGAAATACAAATTTTCCGATCTCGACTCAGATCAGTACAAGCAGCAAAAAAATGATATTGTCAGAATATGAGCGACCTGTCTATTTGAATTTGGTAGCATAGGAAGCATGAACCTGTACTTGTACAAGGACACACAGATTATAAATTAAATATATATTTAAGAGGAGAAATATCACTCCCCCCACTTCTGTAATTTTCCTTGGTCAATATATCAGTATCATCTCTCTCATTATAATCCCAACTCTGCTGGAGTTGCTGGTACTGGACAACATGATTTTATTCATGCATTTCTCCATAAAATACTCAAAGCAGATTCTGGGAAGCATAAAGAAGTGGGAAAACAATTTTTTTAGATCGACAAAATGAACTTTATTTAAATATTTTACACTCAATCCTCGGCCGTTGACTGGATGACCTGTCGTATTCTGTCAGCGTCTTTGGAAATGGCTTCATTCTTGCCGTCAATTGCCAAAGCCCCTTCATAATCACTTAGTCCTGTTGTATCAGATGGGAAAGGAACAATAAAATTAGAGCTCAAAATGTACCCAGATTTACAGAGCAGTTAAAGTTACAGCTGATGTATAAGGACCAGAAATATAATTTGATTCATATGACACTATAACTGTTATAGCAAAATTTCAGGCATAGTAAAATTCATTCCACTACATTGTCACTTTGTTATAATCAAAAATAAGTTTTGTTCAGACACACAAATGCATGCTCACAAGTCAGCTTCTTCCAACATTACTCAATGTAGATTTGCCGTTATTATCTGACTGAAACTAAGAATCAACAAGTCCAGGGTTTCAGAACTAGTGGTGTCTACCTTCACCTCTGGAGTTTTTATTAAAAAGACATATCCAGATTTTTACAAAATTGAGTTACGAGTGCTGCCTCATAGTTAAAAATACTGCGCATCGGCTGATATATCTCTGGTATATAACGTCACAAATGGTAGACTAATTTTTTTAATTATAAAATGCATGAGAGAGAAAAAAAATCTCCAGGCCTGTTATGAAAATAGGGGAAGTGTCCATAGAATGTAGAAAAAAAGAACCTGCTGAAAAACATTTTTGTATTGCGCACATGTTAAACTGACAATTCAATTCTAAATAAAACCATGAATGTGGGCAAAAATAGTTTCGCTATCGTCATGCATTTTGCTATATCACAAAGAAAAATTACATTATAAAAAATCCAGACCAATAAGTTTTTTAGTTTTTTAAAGACATATTTTTGCTATAAACATTCAAGATTGTATTTGACATTGGATTGTCACATTGTGGGATTGGTGGAGTGAGCTCTGATCCGCAGTTCACAATCACCACGACTGACTGACAACAAGCTAATGCTAATCATGTCTCACTACCTAACTACTGACACAAGACCATTCAAATCGTGCAAGAACATCTTGACTGAACAATTGGTTAAAAAGCAAGGTCGCAGGCTTTGCTGCTATCTTTTCATTTTTCACAAATAATTCAGACGAATTAAACATTTCAAGACTCAAAATAAAATTCAGGAATAAATGAATAGGGAGCGAATCGGTCTTCTGTTGTGTGCAGCCATTACAGGTATGGGCTCATTAATCTGCTGCTTTCAACAACCTTTTTTCTATTCTTGTCTATTGTCTCTGCAACCCTATCCTTCCCTAAAAATGTATAAATGTTTGATTCAAAGACTTGCAAACTGAGGAAAGGACAGCACACTAAAATTTCCTTTAATTGAATACCAGTTTTAACATATTTTGATGAAAGTTAAAGTTTTACCTTCTACATACAACTCTAGTTCACAAAAAGCAGAACCTCTTCGAATGAGAGCTTTGCATCGGCTGACAGCATTTTGTGGGACAGGGGGATGAAGCAAGTCCAGAGCCTGAGGAAGGAGGGGTTTCTGTTTCATTCAAGTTAATCTATAAGTAAGGACATTCCACAGCAACAGCACGGTCACCTCAAATTTCCTTAACCTTAAAACACCAAGTCATTATAGCATTATATAATAATAATAATAATAATAATAGTAATAATAATAATAATAATCATATATTAAAAATAAATAAATAATAATAATAATAACAAATAAAATAATAATAGCAATAATGATGATGATGATGATGATAATAATAATAATAATAATAATAATAACAACAATAATAGTAATATAATAATAATAATAATCTGCTCAGTGGCACTGTATGTCATATATTATATACAATCTAACATGCAATGATAAAACACCTATTATTAGCCAAACATGGTTTCGAGAAAAATGTGATTTAGTTTGACGCTCTCCTAAAACATTTCAGAAGAATTCAATGTTTAAAAAAATATAAAACAGATAAAATTACCCAGGTGGCAGCTCTCAGTTGTCCTATAACTGAAGAGTAACCACTAGGGTAAACAGCAAAGTGTTTACTGATACATTGTTGTCCAATTTACTGGTACAGGTATTTTGACGCAGTGGATTCATCACCTGCTCATCTTTCTTGCCATGTGTTAGGTGATGAGTGGTGTAAGTCATTGTATTTGGATTTACTTTCATTTTTCAAGTGCACTGCTTGATGCGGTATAAAGGAGACTCAATAAACAACAAAAACAAACAACAAAACAGATAAAAGAGACAATGGTGTAGCTCCAAGTGTTGACAACTAGCAATATCAATAACGTTTCTGGTACTGGTATCCATCTTCGTCAGCTAACAAACATGGCACATACAAATGTAAGCGAAAACTGGAAGTCTAAATCTAAATACAAAATCAGGAGGTTCCAGTTTCAAGTCAATCTATCACCATCACACCAACCGTCCAGCTCTTGGCTTAAATTCAAATATTTCTCATGAAAACTGAAAGTAAGTTAAAATCATTTATAAAATAGACATAATATTGATCTAGTCTAGTGCTGTTCAAAAAAAAAAATTGAACAATTAAAAACGAAAAACCATCAAGATGAGCTCAAGCATCTTTCTCAATATAAGTATAAGGTTAGTCTTAAGTCTTGAATTTGAATTGAATGATGGGAATGACTGATCCATTTCAACAGATTAGACCCTATGATGACATTGACAGGCCTTGTTCAGATTCAGACCATGAGATGCAGGAGAGATGCAAGATTTCAATAACCTTTGAACAATCCTCAATGCACTTGAAAAAGTTTCTCAATTTGAGATGACAGGCTGCCCTGTTAGAGTAAAGGCTGGATATCCGAGTCAAGGGAAATAACACATATTATAATAGATTAGAGTTTTCCAAAGTTTGGTATGTTTTTGACTAAACTTGATAAATTCGACAAGAAATGTTCCTTGAAATGCTACCCTTTTGGACAAATGCAAGTTTCGGATTAACAGTTTTCGGACAAAGCATTTTGCAGTGTATAATATTATCACCATCAGAATTAATAGATAAACAACAATCACAACCTGACTCACTGCCTTTCACTCTCCTTCCTTTCTAGTTTGATCAAACCTCATTCACTCGGCAGCGTAGTGTGTATTATTTACAGAACAGTCATTCTAAAAATATTTCAAAAGTGTGACTTTTTTCATTGAGGCATTTTCACCGATTACAAAGGGGGCAAGTTTATTCTTTGCCTCATCATACGAATAAATAGATGCACCCCATGCTACTTTGGTCCATCTAAATTCACACCAGGAAATAAGAATAATAATACTTTTACATATGAAACAGAAATTGTTTGATTGACAAATAACATCCAATATATTGTTAATTGGTGACCATCCTGGTTAGTTAGTTATCATCCAACTTTAATACTGGCGTCTGACTGTTTCTTCAACCACTGGGTTTCACAAGACGAGGGGCCAAATCAAAGAATAATTTAGTTACATTCAGAATTGAATTTATTATTGTTGAGGTAGTAAAAATTCGCAAACATGAAATATGATTTATCATGTTATTAGGTTTGTAAATATTCGTTGGATATGGACAAGACCGTTAAAAGATTTTCCCCAGCAACTTCAACTTTCTAATCGAGACATTGACGCATGATAAATCATTTCCATTCAAATTCAATATCGTAAAACATCGAACAATTTTTACGTCAAAGCAAGGAAAGGATACGACGGAAGTTTTGGTGTGAGGTGGATGGCGTGAGAGTATGCGTTGATGGCTGATTTCAAATCACCAGATGCAAAGAAGGAGCTGAAAATTTTTAGAAAATGGAAAAATCATGATTAAATGATATGACACATGACAATCTATAAATGGCTGAAATTATTCTAACTGATATTGTGACTGTCAAATGCATTTATTTACG
Source organism: Dirona pellucida (assembly GCA_030265205.1). NCBI lineage: Eukaryota > Metazoa > Mollusca > Gastropoda > Nudibranchia > Dironidae > Dirona > Dirona pellucida. The sequence goes on along the minus strand of JARDUL010018665.1, from coordinate 2,998 downwards.
TCAACAGAGAAGATAGAAATGTATTTATATGAACCAGGAGAAAATATTAAAATAAAGCTGTGGACAGCCAATGTTTGATTCATAATATGAAACAATGTAAACCAAAACAAACAAAACCTGCATCGTCCTTTTCAAGATATCACTTACTTCAATCCACTAAATAGCTTTTTAAAGATTAGTGGGAATCTACTTCAATTAAGATTAGAAACAAAATTAATAACAAAAATCAGATGCCAGTCAAATGGATTGAAAAATGTTCTTCTCTTACTTCCCCTTGTCCCGTAACCATTGAGGATTTTGTTCTTCTGCCGTTAAATCTTTATCCAAAGACAGCTGGATGCTCTTCCTGGCGTCCGACTGTTTCTTCAACCACTGGGTTTCACAAGACGAGGGGCCAAATCAAAGAATAATTTTGTTACACATTCAGAATTGAATTTATTATTGTTGAGGTAGTAAATATTCACAAACATGAAATATGATTTATCATGTTGTTAGGTTTGTAAATATTCGTTGGATATGGACAGACCAATATATAAATCAATTTCACTATTGCTACGACATGACTTAAATTGAATAAATCAATGAATAAAGCCTCAAAACATTCTTGCCAGCAATTGATGATCTATACAATAAGAAATTATGTTAAGATAAGAGTAAAAGTGAAAGATACAATTCATCCACTGTGCAAATAATTTGTTATATCAAATAGAAGCGAAAGACAGTTAGATTGTTACAAAAACCAATTAAAACAGACAAGTAAAAATGTTCCCTTATGCCACAAAATTAATGTAAGGATATGTATGTTATTCTATTTATTTTGATTTTGTTACCTTTCCGTTTGTTATGTTATTAACTCACTAGTGTAAAAAAAAAAGGAAAAAGAAATAGACATGCACAATAAAAAAAAAGATGTCGCAATCAAACATTGACAACTGTATTATGATAAAAATAATCAGCAAAGAAATTATCACAGGATTTTCAAAAAACTATAAACACATTTATTTCACATACGATCATCTCTATTATAGAAGTAGAACATGTTTATGTTATTCATCAAGTTACCTCTTCCTCCTGATAAGTTTGAGACTCTCTAACTGGCGTAGGGAATGCTCTAGCTGTGTGGGTTACCAGGATTTTCCCAGTTTCTCTCAAAGGGGCTTTTCCATCCTTCGTCTCTTTCTCAAATATATTAGCAGATCTAACTGTGGATTAAAACATTGATGATCATGATCATGTGTGCATGAACCCAAAATGTTTAACAACAAGATTTAAAAATCCATTGTCCGAATGACATTTACTAGAAAAGATATTGCATAGCAGCATGAAGATGTAATTGGATTGCAAACAAAAATTTATCCAAAAATAAAAACCAAGGAAATTTTGACACTGATGATACTTGCGTCTTTGAAAAAAAATAAAAATTATCAAAACATTTCGTTTTCTATGATAACAACGACGGCAACAAAAATTATCATTGGTTTGATTAAAGTCCAGTAAGAATGGTACAAGCTGAAAATTGAGAACAATAACAACACTCCATTCCTGCAGAAAACCTAACAAAAAACCAAAAAACCAACACAATCCCAAAACTTTAATCTGACACTGGCCAAAAGAATCCATTACTATTGATAATAAGATAACTAAGACTGTATCATCAAATGAGGTTTCCCATTGGAGAGAGGTTGCTCTACGCTGTCCTGTTTACTTTCAACACATTTTTGTTTAGCATGTTTTCCTTTCATTTATTTACTCTATTAATTTCACAAAATTCTACTTAAGCCCCTTTTCTCAGCTTTCACAAGCATTGCTCCTTGCCAGTGACCAACGCCAAGTCGGGTCATCACACCATCAGGTAAGTGAATGCGAAGGATGGATATACGGTGGCTCGCGGTATTTATCCCTCTTCATTTTGGTGCGCAACGCTGTATTGAACCCTCTTTATCAATATTGGTGGGATGCCACCAGTGCATGACTACGGTCGGCCAAAAAATGGCCTAGGACAGTGTGTCTCAAAAGTGATGTCCTGGGGCCCTATTGTTTAACTTTTAGGGATATTTTTTCCTAAGGAGGGTGTCGAAATCCACCCAAACTACATCTCTGCATATTATTTATGTTCAGTTTGAAATCAGTGAAGGAACACTGACTGGAAGTGAAAGGTAGTATCACAAAATAACTTAAAATCTGGAGCAACTACTGTGATACATCTGTATGAGTTAAGGATAGGGTTTAGAATTCAATGAAAATACAAAATGAAGTTAGTGAGTAAAATAAAAAAGGTAAGAGTGTCATTTGATCCAGCTAATATATATATCCTAATTACTTTTTGAAAAAAAAATGCAACAAAACGACTTTACTTCTCTTTTGCTTTTTTCTTTCCTCTCTGCTTTTTTCTTTTTCTTGCTCAATCTGTTCTCTCTGTGCCGCTAGAAGACGTTCTTTCTCCTGTTAATGAAAGTATTCAGTTATGTAGAGAATACAACACACTGCCTTATCAGCCTCAATTAATTTGTGGGATCAAAATATTCACCCGTTGCTACTTCTTTACCAACTAAATTCACGGTAACATCCATTAAACCCCAAGCAATTAAACTATCTACAACCAAGTCACAGATAAAAGTGACTATTAACAATAACAATAGATAAAATACCTTTTCAGCCAAGAGTCTTTGTTCCTCTTTCCATCTTTCTAAATCGTCTGTGGCCTTTTGTCTCTCTGATTCCTTAATTCCTGAAATTCTGCTTCTTTCGCTTTCTTCAATCTGTTTTAAAAAAAGAGGAAGATTCCTAAGAACATTGCCTAAGAACTATCTTCAGTCAAATTATTTTTCAAAGTCTTTGACATTGTACAAAGTAGGGGCCTAAAGTATAATTTGGTTGTCATAATCATGATGATGAGAATGGTCACAAGATGATCTATGAGGGAGGGAGGGAGGGAGGGAGGGAGGGAGGGAGAGAGAGGGAGAGAGAGAGAGAGAGAGAGAGAGAGAGAGAGAGAGAG
>JARDUL010018445.1:0-13087 GCA_030265205.1 Dirona pellucida | reverse complement strand
TTCATAAGTCAGACTTTACACTTAATTCCCCCCCCCCCCCCCCCAACCCATTTTACAACAGGCTCTATCATGTTAAGTCCTCAAATCCCCATGGAGAATACAGTAGGAGCTGCCACTTAGGCCATCACTACTAACAGTCTGACAGTATAACATCGCCCTGTCTAAAACTACTGTATAATATACAAACACACATTCCCAAAAGTGCTGTGTCACTGTGTGACTTCAATGTTTTGCTCTCTTAAATGACTGTTTGATGTCTCTAATGCCATTGCATTTAGCACTTGGAAAGACTTGAAAGATTTAGGGACATAGTATTAAGTAAATAAAGAACACCTTGGTACATACATCCAGTGGTCAAGTTAAAGTAGCTAGTGCTAGTTTGATTCACGGAAAAATTATGTCCTCAAAGAACTGACTTCCATTAGACCATATGGAGTTAAGGAATGTCTTATATTTTCCTTGCTCTTTACATATTAGCTAGACATAAATTACTAGTACATTTTTAAAGAGAATAACAGTTGACAGAGTGTGTTAAGTCAAACACACCCCCCCCCCCCCCAAAAAAAAACAAAACCCCAAAAGCAAAAAAAATAAAAAATCATATCAATTTAAACTTCCATAATACTTTTTATTGTTACTTTTAATTATGTACAGTTTAGAAATCTGATGGGAGACATGGGCAAAGAAACAATAAAGATCAGTCAGAATTTGAGAGTGTTTATCTGAGATTTTCAATCTTTGTTAGAAAAAGGAGAAAAAAAAGTGACATTTTTACAATCTAATGAAGATTCCTTTAATTGTGCCTTAACACACTTGCTAGATAGCAGGAACATAAAGGAATCTCCATTAGTTTTTAGCAACTTTATTTTTGTCCCTTCTCACAAAATTCTCTGTCAGATACAGAGTTTTGGAAAACACTAACACTCTTCAGTTCTTTTCTCACACACTTTGATAAAGATATTAAAAATTGTTGTAAAGGAAAGAATTTCTTCCATCTCTGCTCTCTCTTCTTTGTACAAACCCCCAACCACTTGTTGCACAAACTGCGTCATAGGTTATCAATGATTGAGCACATTATCATAAAAAGTTAAATATATACATGTGGTGTCCATTCATTTAAGAATCATTTTCTGTTTGTAAATTGTTTTTAATGTGGTTCATTATAGTCCAAGCCATTATGCCATAATTTACAAATATATTTTTCTTTCATTTCATATCCTATGACGCATATTTGTATGAAGGCAACTTAAAATTAACATCACAATTGCACAGTGCATCACGGGAAAACTTGAACTAGCCAGGCCATTGAATATTGTTTGGCATATCTGTAATTCAAAACATGTGTAGTTAAGGAAGAGTCAATGGAAATTTTTAGATATCTAATGACGACAACACTACATTACAATGTGCAAGAGATGTTTCTATAGATAATATTATATTATGTGCTGTGTTCCAACATTAATTAGTCCAAAAATTGTGTATGTTTGCAGAGGGCGGGGTACTCAATTTTGTTAAGGCAACGAATAGAATTAAACCACTAAACACCATTTTGCCTGGAATTGGGAAGGTGGTGTTTGAAAAATCTGTGAGCATGCTCAAGGTAAACACGTTGGCAACAAATGATGACAATAAAGAGGAATTTAGACGGGGACAATGATAGATCAGACACTTCCGTGAATTGAAAATAAGCGTGATACACTGTAGTAATATTTTCCAACCCAATTAGAAAAATTAAAACAAAAATAGCAAAATCTTGAAGGACTAGTATCAATCGTATTATAAATCACTTTGAGACATTAGTAATCACCTGATTTTTACATCATAAACAATACCCACTGTGCATAAGAAAAGAAGAAACTTGCATAAAATAAGTTTAATGGTCTCTGCATATCTCATTACAAGTCTAGTAAAACGGAAACGTCTTGTACAACCATAAGTTAAATCTTGTGCATGCAGATTCTGCAGCTGTCACTCAGTTTAGTAAAACCTCATTCAAGAGACATCAGGATTGATCCACATTAAGAGAAGATTCCAAAGAAAGTGGGTCATCTATACATGACATGAGATATATCTTGTATACATACTTCTGTTTTGCAAACATAATTTCAAATGTGAATGATTTAGGCTTTAAGTGTGAAATGCCTCATTCACTCACAGAAAATCTGATTCATTCATAGAAATCATTCAACAAAACCCCATTTCTGATGGGATTTCCATATCAATGAATAAAACCCTGTTGACATTGTCATTCAATTCTACCACTATTTATACAACACGACATATTCATTCTTGTACATCACCCTGCAATGATAATAATATGGCATGATATTTGACACTAATAAAACTGTAACATGGCATAAATTATTGCATGATCTTACTTGTCGAGTGTATGTATGCATGTGTTTGCATTTTGTGCACATTAGTTAGTAATGAAAAGCCACTGCAGTGAGTTTTTCAAAGGTGTACCCTGACAGACAGGGCCCTTATATTTTTCCTACCATAGGAAATAGTCTCTGACCACTTCTTGTCTTTCATATTACTTTTTAAACAGCCTGAATTGATTTAATTTATTGTTTCAAACTGAAGGGAATTTAATTCAAAGCGTTACTTAGCTTTAAAACAAAAACAAAAATCGAACAAAAATTACTGAGGGCGTTATAAATTAAATAGTAAGATAAAAATTGGTTGTAAAACATGAAGATACAACTATTCCAAACCTCTGTATACCACAGAGAGGATGGCGATTTTAAGTATAATAACAAAGGAGAGGATTAAATCACAGATCACAGACGATGTATACGGTGGATATCCAAGGGTAAAACAAGTCTTTCATTATTTGCAGTTGTACAATTGTTGTCACTGATGATGATAAATATATGCCGATGATGCAAAATACTGCCATCATAAATATCTACATCACATTTATCTTGAATGAATAAATATACTTCATTCCGTGAGAAGGCCAGCAACAACAGAAACACAATTCACAGAGGTGAAAGTGAAAGAGAATTTACACAACATGCATTTTGCGACATTAGTGAAAATGCTTTCATAGATAAACAATTTGAAAGTTCACCTTTAGATCCATTAACATTCATAAATACTTTGAAATAGCATCCAAAGCATCTTAAACAAAACATGATTAATTAAATTAATAGTATACACAACATTAACAACTTGGGAGATCTTAAAGGTCCAGATGCACACCACATTAAGTAACAAATGGATGGGAACAAAAAAGAACATGGAGCAAAATAATACTGCTGAAAAATAACTGTACAAAAGACTTTTATTAGCATTAAGTAAAAGGAATGGGTTGTGAGAAAAAGTTGATTTCCAAAGAAGAGTATCTTGGTAATCTTTTGGTTGATCAAATATCCATTGGATATGATGCTGCATCAGTCTACAATTGAAATGAAACAAAGCGCGCAAGGAAGGAGCAAACTCTTTCTTGTTTGTTCTGTAATATGCTAATTAAGAGTACATTGTACTTCACTTCCCAACTTTCTCATATATAGGCAGTAAGAAGAAAAAAGAGACCCATTCAATTGAAATACTAAGACTATTAAATTAATTTGTATTTAAAGTTGATGAATATTTCCCAGTTTTCATAATCATACTTAAAAGATTGTCATGGATTGCATGTTCGGTACAAAAAATAAATAAAATAAAGTAAAAATATAACAAACCAGCTTCACACAGATGTAATGATCAGGTCGTGGTACAGCCATGAACTTCAAAATATAAAAAAAAGGTTTGGATAATTTTTGTATTTGTTGAAAGTTTGCCTTGACACTACTGAATCTCTGCTTCATATAAATTAAAAAAATAATCACAATTCTAACGGGACATAATTACCATAGAACTGCTCACAAATTAAATGAAAATTGCCAAAGCTATGATTCAAAGCATAAACCTGTATTTATCACTTTCTCCTGTAGTTTGAAGCCACCTTTACTGCTTATCATTTTTTCCAATACTCAAATGATATATAATATATATATAAGTTACTAACTCTTTCATGAAGAAAAAAAATCACATTATCACAATGTCAATTACAGACACATGTTGCACTAGAAAATTGCAAGCTAAAGAGATGAGTTGACAAATGAAAACAGACAAAAACAAAAACATGAAGGCTTCCAGTACAAAATGCATTACAATTACAGGCCAAAACTAAAAATGATTAGATTAAATAAATTTACATTTGTAAAAGAGTCAAAATGAGAATTATAATTATAAAAACAAAAAGTGTTTGATGATTTGAGCTGTATAAGATGATTTCCCATGCTATATGCACACTTGTCTCCTTACTCAATTCATGTCAGGTTTTGAAAATTGTTAAATTCACATAAAGAGAAGGAAAGCCTACAAGATGATAAAGACATTAATTCAAATGAGCTTGAGCAAATAAAGTTTGAGGAAATGATGCCTGAAAGTAAGGAAATTTTGTCCTTGATAAACTAACACATTCTTTAAAAAACCCCAAAAACAACAACAAAAAATCTCATTAGATTCATACATGTATAAAATCAAAGCGTCTCGATGTATAGGTAGATAACATAGTTTCATATTCAATAGACATCCGAAATTTGACAAAATTGACCATTCGAATAACAATGAACATGACATATATGAACTGGTTAGATAACTGAGGTCCCACATGACAGCATTTATTTTTTTTAAACAAACCAACCCCCAAAATTTTTTTTTATTCAAATGTTAAAAGATGTAATGCATTTTCCCTAAAAGCCTTCATTTATAAGTTTGTTGATGACTATATCAAATATAAAGAGTTTGATGACCACTGTCTCCAAAGTCTGGTTCCATTTCATCATGGAGGTGAATCTGGGACAGAGTAGCAGACGCCATAGCAATATCTGGCATAACATCACTCAGAACACTGTCACCACAAGGCTCTTTCTGTTAATGAAATAAACAAATACGAAAATAGTGAAGAATATTACAATTGAATCAAAATAGATATAAGACAAGCCAGCAAATATCCAAACAGAAAAAGTAAATATCATTTCCATAATGTATTCATTTGAGCCCATTATTTACTATTGCTCATGTAAATGACCCTTCAAAGAATTGTCTAAAATACATTGATATAACAAACTAAAACTTGAACGATCACTAGTCCCATTCCCATCTTTTTTTCTTCATGTTAATGTTACAGACTTTTTGAATGTTCTGATGCATCACTCAAACAAGCTTCATATCAGTGCCACCTGCCTTACCAAGAAACAATTTATTCAAAGGTGCTGAATTTGTCAGAATGCTCAATTCAGTGTGAGTGAAATATGCAGTAGTGGCAATCTCATAATGACATTACTGGGTCAAGCAGTAGATGTGTAAAACAATTATGCACCCTTGTCTCATTCTCATTCACCATTGCAAAGGACACTTAGCTAAGGGTAGGAGAAAGGGGACAAAATCACTTTCTCAGTGTCTTTATAATTTCTTGGTCATAAAGAAGCCAAGAAATTCATTTTTCTAAAATGAGACAAACTACCAACCACATTTGTCCTATTTTTATTTTTTAAACAAAAGGAAATAACAGTGTCAGCCATCACTCAATGCATACACAATAATAATAGTAGATATTTCACAAATGTTGTTGGATATTATTTTTTACTTCCCAAGTGATTATCAATACAAATGTTAGATCAAAATGAGTGGGATAAAAACGATATTCAATGGCAAGGGATTTGGGCCTAATAGGTGAGACAGCCTTCTCCATATAACCATTATGTCTCTCCGCCTCACTCCATACTCTTGCAAGACAGCAAAAATGTAAACATTGTTCCCCATTGTATTCAGATTTCCAGAATCACAATGCTAAATTTTAATTACTCTGCTGCGATTTAGTGCAGACACCACGCAAAATGATTGTTGTCCATCTAGAATGAGGAACAAAACCATGACATTTGTTCAAATTGTTTGCCCTCGGAAGATAAGATTCCACGTCATCGTCAAGTGATATTTCTCCAGTGAAATATGACAAAATATTTACTTGTAATTTTTTTCTCTTAACATCACTTAGAAGTGTGGCATAAAATGTATCCTTATTTCACTTACATGCCTCATTAAAAAATAATTTACCTCACATATCATGGAAAGGTATCCTTTTAGGTTTTCAGAAATATAAAAAGTAAGAAAACAATTTACCTCTAATGTGCGATGTGACAGTAATGGTGACAGGCTTTTTGCAAGGCTGTGTTTATAAGAACAATGTGGACGTGAACGAAGTAACTGTGGTTTCTGTTGGTCTCTGGGAGTCGTTATTGTGGAAGGATGATGTTTATGATGGCGACGATAACTATTGGAAGAAAAGTAGGATTGACTGTTCTGTAACACTTCAACAGCATTATCGGGCAACCCAAATTCTCGAATGACTCGCAGCTGAGTGAAGAAAGCAAGTTTCAATGTGAGGGATCGTTTGTCGGAGCAATTGAGAGAGACAGCTCTTTGTGCCGGTTTAGATTGCATCAGCTCTTGTTCTCTATCCAACATTTTCATGAACGTCTCTCTGTCTGGAACTGATAAAATGTACAAATACATAATATATTAAAGAAACATTTCATCTCAAGAAATCAATTTTTTTTAAAAATGTAATCCATATTATTCTGTGAAACAAGATGTATCTTTCACCTCCATTGTTTTCCTGACAAAATTTCCAAGCTGAAAGATTTAAGCATTAAAGGCTGTACTCTTTTATCCAAGCATTCTCAAGTTTTTCTGTATTTGTATAGAAGAGCGTACCTGTGACTCTAGGTTGATGTGATTCATCATTATAAGATATACACATAAAACAAAAATAGTAGTAAAAAGAATATAAATGAAAGTCAGATCAGTCTAAAAGGCCAAGGCTTTCCCTTACTCCCCAAACAATTTTTTGTTTGAATGATTTATCCTACTTCTAATTACATTTAAGAGTTCATTTTTCATGCCACTAAATGACGAATGAAGTAATAAGTAATTTCATCAACAAAAACCTACTTGGGATGGTACCAGCTATAATATCCACAGTTGACACAGGGGATCCAGAATAAGGAAGTGGAAAATGTCCGTAAGCTGTTTCAAGCATGTACAAAGTATCTGGGATGGCGGACATGTGCACAGTCCTTACTCGATTTCCACCAGACTGAGAGCCTTGGGACAGCATATCTTCCAGAGTATTCTAAGAATGAACATTACATGATACTGCTTGATTCAAAAGGGAAAAAAACAAACCCTCAAAAACACCAAAAGAACAGCAATCAACTAACTAAAATAATATAAATAAATCCACAAGTGAAAATTACAAAACAGATGGACTTAAAATTTTAAAAACAATTTATACTCTGTGGGGAATTACTGGTAATTGTTTGTTTTTAAAGTATAATATACATAAAAATATTTAATGATATCATAGTTTCAACACACAATAAAAAGATGTTTTCAAAAATTGCTGCCAATTTTAATATTCTGTGCTGTTTTCAACTCTTAACAGAGTGTGTCTTCCTACTCTGCTAATATAGACTTTCTTCCTGTGTAATGAAACATAAGAACAGAGCTTTCTTCTTATGAAATCCCCTCTAAAAAAATTAACAAATAATTTTTTTTAAATCATCTATATAATTCACTATAATATATATGGTTGGCGTACGCAATATGCAGCCATAACAATGAACCCCTTCTCTTAAGACATATCCTGACTCCAAATAAAACACAAAAAAACAATAATAGTAATAATAATAATACAAACAAATTTTTTTAAAATAATACTAATACGAATGAGGTAGGGTCTTACTTTCGCCTCCTCATAAAACGGGGTAAAAAGTCTGGGTTTGGAAAAAGCCCCGCTATTGGTTATCCCGGTCCAGGCCCCAATTCGGTGCATCACTGCGTCGTCTGGATATGTGTGCCACGCAGGCCAATCTATCAATCCCCTTTTCACAGCTCCCAACAGGACATCACTATTTGACGGCAATATGTGCTGTACACGAACCAATGGAAGCAAATCTGATAAAATACTCTTCAGTTCAGCATCATTAAGATCCCTCTTTTTCACACCCTTTTTGGCAATACTGTGAGCTGTATGAGATAAGAGATTTGGCTCTGAAAAAAAAAAAAGTTAGAAAAATTGACTACTAGATAGAAGCGAGTGATATAAAGAAAATATTAGGACATTTCTCTAAAGACAACTGTTGTACTTAGGCTTTTTTTTATTTTAAAGAAGCTATTCAACATTAAGAATTAATGGCACTTACATTATATCCACCATGATGCTCTATGCAATTAATAAGGTCTTACAAAGAAGTAGTAAGACGAGAGATTAAGTCAGCTCAATGACTCAATGAGATCTTGCCAACTGTGCCGTACTAACATCTGCTCTGTTATTACTTAGGAAAAGTAAGAAAGAGAGGAGAAAACAATAACATACCTCTTTCTTCAATCCTCTTTATTAAATGATACTCTCCCCAGCTTATCACACTGGTAAGAATGTCTGCTTCACCACACTGCAATAAAAATACAATTCAATGATAACATTTAATTACAGTTAGTCTATATTATACATAATAAAAAATATACACAATTACATTTTTAATCATATAATCTTACATAGACTGACCCTCCCTATCTTCCCGTTAAAGTCATTCTTGTGAAGAGGAGACCCTTCATCACCTTTAAAAACATAACATTCTTGTCAGAAGGAATTTAGTCTTTTCAGATTATATTTGAAACAAATGATTTAAAATGAAATGAAAGCCTTGATAGATAGATAGAGAGAACACATAAAAACAAATCCCTACTGTCATACATAAGGTAGAGTCATTCAGCTGGGCGGCATACACAAATGCCAGTGAGCGATTGTGTGGGCGATAACATGCTTAAAATACCCCCCCCCCCCATACAAGACTCTTTTAAACGTGCAATAAACTTAATGGTGATAATAAGGTAATTTTGTTTCAGATTTATAAATGTAGATCCAATGTTTTGGAAATCAACACAAGAAAACCTTTGAAACAACCAACACTAAATGATAACTTTAACTTGTCTTGTACAGACCAATATTTCCTCGATAGCTACAACAAATATCATTGGTACTGCTGAAATTATTGTTATTTCTAATATCGTTCAAATTATGTGCTATCAACATCTTGTAAACACCAATTTCCACATACGACAAATTAATTTACAAATAAACTTTAATCTTTTATACACATTGCTAACTTATCATACTTCTCAGAATGGAAATTTAAAATCAATTTATCTTTTATTCTGTGTTAAATTTATAAAATCATCACATATATATTATATATAAATATTAACTGAAGCACAACCAAATTCATGCTCTTGATGAAATGTTTGCCAACTTAGAGAATAGCATTTAACACCTAGTGTCTCACTCAAGCTCACCTGTAGAAAGTCTGAAGTTAATGCTGCTTTGAAGTGTTCTTTACTTAATTCCATCAGAACTTGCGAGTGAGAAAGCTACAAATAGGCAATGACCAAAATTAATAATAATTCAACACTTGTGTACTAGTCAACACATCTTAAATCACATACTGAGGTTTTTATACATTAAAAAAAATGAACATTAACTCCTGGTGTCTTCAATTTAACAGGTACTTGTGCACCATATTCTGGGTATTTTGGTAACAATGTTTTGAAATATGGACTTTTAGCTCACGCAACTTCTTGTAAATGAGATCAGCATCAGTACAATATTTATAGTCATAAAGCTTTGCTAAACTAAGTCTTGATGCAAGGAACGAGATGGTGACCTTGCAAGACTTGCAAAAAACATAATTATGAATACATATTATCTTAATATTTCAAAAATATCTTCCATTATTTTTATTTCATAGGCGGACACTGTGAAAATGAAATAATTTCATCAATTTATCAAAGAACAAAAGATTTTAATTCTTTAATTCACAAAAACTAACATTAACTTTTAATTAAGATTACTTGGCAATGTGATTCATTTCTTCCATAACAACATCAAATGAAAAGAAATCCTCAATCACAAAGACTCTTTTGACTAGAATGATTTGAATGAAAGAACATTGAGCTAAAATCCTGACTCACCTGAATGAACTCTTCAATTAAAAATGCTAAAGCCTGACGATGAACCCATTTTGATCCATGTGGTTCTTCACTCCAATTTAAAATACTCAACAAACAGTCTGCTGTCAAGTTATCAATGATGATGTCTTCACAGCCTGTAAAATACATTTTAACAAAACCATTTATGATACAGAACATGTTCTTGAATCATTAAAAATTGGGCAATGGGTTTCTTAGATAAGCGAATGAAGTTTACATAAAAATGTTAAAAGTAAAAGCAACTATAATGACTTTATGACCTCAACCAAGAGACTCATGGAGCTATATTATAATGCTATCTTTCTTGATCAATTTACCTTTTGTACCTTTCGGTGTAACGCTTTTTAAGCATCATAAACAAACTTTCGCCACTGGTTTCTATCCAGTGTCTTCCTTTTTGCGTCTACAAACTAACAAAAGTGAAGCATTATTTTTATGGTAATTTATGTCATTCGGGAGGAGTGCAAGTGTAAACAATGTAACTTGCTAGCAAGTATAAGATAACATCTGATGCACTACTGAACAAAATACTTTTTTGTTACTTGTCACCAGTGAACATTGTGTTGATGGAAAAATATTTTCCGATTTCAGCATTCAAATATAAATAAACTAACATGATATAAATAAAACAACATTACCTTGAGATATGATTTGAGTGTCTAAAAACTGTCCTATCTGATAGAGTTCCATCGCTTCATCCACAACAGTCATTTGACAACGCCCACTTGAAACCATAGCCTGAACTTCACTCAAACTACACATGCTGGGACTTCCCCTTAAAACACAGCTCATATCCACAGTGTCTTGATATAAGGCATTCAACAAAACACGAGCATAACGCTTTGGTATCACAGATTCATCTAACACAATACGAGTTGGGGTTCTTAAAGTTCTTTCCGTTATCTCTTCACCAGATTTTGCTCTTCTGTTAATAAGGTTTCTGAAAAATGGTGACCGAGAGGCAAGAATAGCCTTATGACAGTGAAATTCAAACACACGAGAATTCCGTGACTCATAATTTGCAGCTTGCCCATACCCTTCACTATAATTATGATGGTAAGATGATGACATTTCACAATGGTCCGAGTCGGTAGAAAAAACAAGAATTGCATCACTGTACTCCCCGTTGTCTAACATCATCTTCATGTCATGTTCTAGTATATTTGGGACTCCAAACTCTCCAACAAGTCTTCCTAAAAGCTCATTGTTCTCCAAGTTAACATTACTGTCTCCAAGTTCTTCTGTGTACAGATATCTTATCAAGGCTGAAAACAGACCCACATCGACTCCTGGAGTCTTCAATTTAACAGGTACTTGTGCACCATATTCTGGGTACTTTGATAACAATGTTTTGAAATATGGACTTCTAGCACACAAAATTGCACGATGAACAGGAAAACAATTATTCTTGTAAATGAGATCAACATCAGTACAATATTTATAGTCATAAAGTTTTGCCAAGTCTTGACGCAAGGAACGAGATGATGGCCTTGCAAGACTTGCAGCAAGATATAATTCTTTGAGAGCTCCAGTCGCTTCATATTCCTGAACAAGTGCCATGACATCATGAACTGAAAACGATGAAAGCATTTCTCGCATAATTTTTCCATTGTCATGAGAACGGCTGTGGCGTCGGACTCTTGTTAACTTCTTTCGCAGTGTGGCAAATTTTGATGCCTTTCTTTTCTTTTCCTTTCCACAATCATTATCATTAACTGAATAGCCATGAGTTAAACGAGAAAATGTTGATTTTGAAGTTGTATGAATTCGATCGGGTAAGGAGGCATTTACCCCCATTTTCAACCCAACTTATATATTATTGTTTTTATGTATCAAGCAATAAGGAGTGAAGATTAAATCACATCCAGGTTCTTAAAGGGAGGAACTGTCAGCTTGAGCATCATCCTGTTCATGAAATAAATAAAAAAAGAAAGAAAAAGAAACATTGCATTACAACAAATAATTAATAGAATAGACCTACTACTACTAGTACAGCTTTTCAAGAAACCAATGAAATTCTAGCATTACAGCACACTGGAAACTGTTATCATCAAAATGGAAAAACAAAAACAACCCACTGAAAGTACTGATTAAAAAAGGTACACATTTGTGCATGGATTGGGTCTACTGATATCATTATATTATATAATATATATGTAATTCTTCTTTGAAGGGCCTTTGACATTGGGTCACAATCATAAAAACAAAACAGAGACCAGTATAATAAACGAAAAGTGAGGGACCAAAAGTTTTCCTTGTCACCAAAAGTCAGTGGACACCATGATTACAATAAATCCAGCTGCCCTCCATCACACTCTACTCTAATCATAATAATGGAAGTAAACCAAAAAAAAAGAAAGAAAAAAAGTGGGCTTGGTGACCTCTAAATCTCTCTCTCACTCTGTTTCTATTACCAAGTCTTTTATATTTTTATATTTTGCACGAAAGTGCAGTGTGAATAAAAATAGGAGAAAAGGCAGAGATTTCAAATTGTCTTGAATGTACCAATAAAAATGGAACTCCAATGTACTGTACTGTCTGTTGAATGTTTTTGATAGAAAAGGGTATATTTTCTTCTTAGCCTTAGTGACAGGTCTACTAGTTCAAATGAGGACGCGAACCGGCTCCAATACTAGACTAGACTCATTTGTCTTCATAATAATAGAATATATATATATGTAAATATATACGTATCTTCAAGGTATATTAAAAAACAAGTATGTTTATTTATTATTAAAGCATGTACTTGTTTTTTAACATACCTTGAAGATACATATTTTTACATATATTATATTATTCATTTCAATACTGTGATGCTCCATATCTTATAATGCGTATAAACATACATGTTGTAATTTTTATACACGTCTGTAAAACGAATTTCTCTAATGGGATGAAAATAAATTATTGTAGTGTCAATTGGCACTGAGTGACTCAGTGCCAATTGACAATAACACTGCAAAGCGTCAATTGACACCGAGCGGTA
>JARDUL010018001.1:0-13091 GCA_030265205.1 Dirona pellucida | reverse complement strand
CCCTCTATGCCCCCTCCCCCCCCCCCCCCCCTCGCACCCCACCCACCCACGCCCAAATTAAAATTTTGTCAACGGCTCAAATTATTTACTAAACAGCCACGAACGGCAACTGGGGATATATTTTGAATCCTTCTTTTCATCACGATTATCGCCCCTCTTCGGCATTCTCCTCGGAATAACTGGCAATGACGAAATAAGTCACAGACTCGCAGATCATATCAAATTTGTTTTTAACATTCTGAAAATCTCTGTTCTACTTTTTTATCCTTATTCATTTTGTCGATGCTAATTAGAAGATTGTGTTCCTGCCCTTTGGAGGTTGAAGAGTGCAATCAGTGATCTATCCCAGCGGAATAGAAATGGGTACGCATGTCACTTGTACTTACCCCACGACCCACACCATTACTTTTGTCATTCATTATCATTCATCATTTTATTTGAACTACCGCACTCATCATAGACGTCTCTGTGGTACCATTATATATCTACAACCTGGATCTTCCGTCCTACCTCCTGTAGGATAAATTGTTCCAGCATCAGCCCTTATGGAGCATTCGTTTGCTAAGGATACAAAGAACATCAATAGATTACCAGCTACATGTATTGACATTCATATAAAATAAATTCCCATGTCTATAAACCATTCAACTTTTGGAACTAGCAGATTTCCTAATTGATGCAAATGTGTTCCATAGTAAAATGTAAATATAAACCCCCATACTTTCCCAATTATCCCTGTTCTATTGGTTCAACCCCTTTTTGGACGATAACGCCTTTCCTTACTTCGTTAGAGTTGGAGTAGGGTTCATGTCTGGCTGTATCAATTGTCTCTGGGACAAGGGCGACTATCAAAACTGTCCATGCACTGGCCTCTCTATTCCATTTCACTTCAACTTCGGTCACAGAGGGGTTAAAACACTAACCTTGTCGATGCTGTGGTGGGGGTTCGAGTCTGGCTTTCTGCGTGTTTTTTTCTTTCTCCTTGGACCAGAAAATTAACTCCTATTACCTACAATGCGGCGGACGATTGGGTTGGTCTTTTTCTAGATACACATGCACTAAAGATAAAGTGCCCATGTAAACAAAATAAAGGCAACTTTATTTTATTTAGGCCTATTTACCATTCATTTTATTTTAACTTTTAAAAATATGATATTAATATTATGTCTTTTGAATTTCAACTGCACGGCGAAAGTTAGAAAAGAAAGGAAATGATGAAGAAAGAAAGAGTCTTTTGAATTTCATAATTTCTCCGGAGAATTCTACTTCTTTGCCGTTTATAGGCCTTCTATCTTCCAAGTATCAATTATTTTTCCGTTAATAATTTTGTTTGCTCTCTGAATCAATTGCTTTGAAACAGGGGTGGTTGATTCAAGGTGATAATATGCAAAAGGCAGTAAATTACTGCAAATCTTACAAAACTTATTTGAGATCACACGTACATGAATCAGCCTATTATTATGAACATTGGCATTTGTAAAATGCGGCAAGTTGAGGCATAGGGCTATCTTACGGCATCCAAACAGGCATTGCAACTTGACATCTCTTTGTCCGTATCATCTTTTCAGACCGTCTGATGGTAGAACCTGATCAGTATAACCCACAAAGTCATTGAATGAGACAAGCACCTCCACCCCGACCGCCATCAAGCAATACCAGGTGTGTTTCATGGGAGATAGAAATGCGTTTTAAAAAATTTATCATTCTTTCCCTCACTTAACCAGATCGTTTCCCCTTGCAAAACGACATGTTTTAATGGAGTAGCTTTATGCAAACACACACACACAACATAATTGTATATTAGTACGAAAAAAAATGAAAATAAAAGTAATGACACAAGCAAAGTTGGTTCTATTAATGATAATGATAGTTAAAATTCAGCTATTTCAAGTGCTTGAGTGATCCCCATTAGTTGTTACATACACTTTAAAACGCGTAATCTGAAATGATTACGATTTCGGATTAAACAGTTTTCAGATTATCCTTTGCTGAGGGAAGATTACCTATTTTCCCACTTAGACTGTTTTACAGTCTGATTTTGTCAGCATACAAGCCAGCAAGGGATGGGGGAACGAGGGACGCTGCATTAGTTACAATGGGTAATGATATGAGTGCAGTTTTAAGTGTTCCCATTGATGCACCCACATCATTATGGAGCTAATCATAGCAACTCAAGTATTTAGAGGAGACTTCACACACAATTAGGCGATTTTACAGCATACAAAACACATTTTATTCAAAACAGTCCAGTATACAGTACACATATTTTCACTTGTACCATTTTGAAAGTTAATTCGAAGTCATATATATATAACAAGATTTGTGTAATAAATAAATATCAAAGTCATCACAAATATAACAGTTTCACAGGAATAGACCAGCATACTGTGCTTGATAGCGTAATGGGCTATTTCAATTTCATAGGCTGGTATTGTGCTAAAATTCAGACACTAGTCATAACATATAACACAAACTTCACAGCTAATGATAACCACAGTATCATTCTTAGTTTGACATAACATAATAAAACATATATGTACCTAAATAAAAGTCGATACCTATTGAACAATCTCACTTCAAGAACAGAAACACAACAATATCATTATGTTTATTTCAAGTTACATTAAATTTGATAATCTTTATTACAAAGAAATACTTTTTCTCACCATTCCTCTTCATAAATAAAATATTACGACGCCAAATCATTTATCACATATTTCAGACATAAAATGTGCAAAATCTTACAGTACAGAATTAAGAATTTTCCTTGCCAACCTTATTAGCATCGCATATTCCATAAAACAAGCAAGTAGCGTTGACTGGAATCATAATATAATATATTGACCAACATCAAAACTATATATAGTTTCTTGCATGTAAAACAACTTATACAACAGCCGTCAGATATCAAATCTTTAACATCATTACTGCAAAACATGCACAATCTTCAAATTGAAAAAATACCTTTACCAGTGGATTCAAATCTTAACTTGTGTTCAATTACTTCAAAATGTTTTCAACCTTTAAAATCTCAATTCAACCATATCTAATAAAAGTCGATACCTATTGAATAATCTCACTTCAAGAACAGAAACACAACAATATCATTATGTTTATTTCCTACTGCATAATATTCATAATCAATTGTGCCTAACAAAATACATAAAACAAATGTCAACCCATTTCATCGTTGCTGATTTCTAGCTTTGATTAAAAAAAGAGGGATATAATATGCTTTGCAAAGATACCCTTTGGGCATACAAGTGGGACTGACAATATTAAATAATCTCCTTTTAAGCACACAAATGCATTTATATTTACAATGTATGTATATAGCTCCTATAATTCATCTATGAACCTTATGTAAAATCCTGCACCATCCAGTCCTGTTCACAGCTTCCATTCATCTGTTATTGGACATTGGCATTCCCCCCCTGGATGGCGAGTCAGTGATCAAAGTAACCTATGACATATTAAAAACAACAAAAGAACATTATTTCTTTCCTACTTTTACAATGCAATCTATGACAATAATGGGAGATTAAAAAGAAGAAAGTAACGACAGTGTAGCACGGTCAAGACTTGACAATGTGTTTGAGATTTCCATAACGTTGAAATCCCTGTCTTGTATCACTCAACAACAAAGAAAGAAAGAAAGAATGGTGTTAATAAGACAAAGCGAACACTTCACTTGATTACACACTATGCATGTGATGTAAGTAACAATGACCACATCCAATCACTGTGAGATGCCATTCACACGATCCTCACTCGTCATATTCCATTCACAGCATTCAAACACATTCTGTCTAGTACACGGGAGGACAACACACAATGTTGCTTTTTCATTTCTTCACAGACACCTTACTGTCAAACTTGCCACCCATAGTGTGTTCGTTTATCACATCCCCTTTATACAGCAGAATGTTGAAGAAAAAAAATACAAGAAGAAATGGCATTTATAAGGGCTGGCCATTTGTCAAGCTTTGAAGGGTGAAAATGACAAATGGAAGTAAATTCAAATGTCAACTAGGACTACACCATTCATCACATAATAGATGGCTACAAAGATTCTGAATCAAGATATTAAGATGAGCATGCAATGAGCCCAACCCTTCCAAACACCTTTACCAGTAAATTGGATAACAATGTACCCTGAGGTCCGTACATTTTGCTGATAAACGCTTTGCTGTTACCCTAGTGGTAACTCCTCAGTTACAGGACAACTGGAGGCTGCCTCCATAGTACAAGTAATAATTACCTTTTTCACATTAAAGCAAATAGCAATGAATTACAAACTCGAAAATAAAAATAAAATGCTAATTTTCTAAATGAAATCAAGGAGAGATAAAATAAAAAATTTGAAATGAGATTGTAACAGCATAATCAACACAACTTTTAAATTATGTATGTTTACAAAAGGTATTGATTAATTCAAAGAACAATTCTATTATTATATATAGGGTATATATCAATTTTTTTAAATAATTTTTTTACCTTGTTGAAGACACCACGGCCAAAATAATCAGCAACCACAGAAAAGCCATCAGGGGCCCTTTCCAGCTGTGAAATACAAGTATACAATTTTGTTAGAGTCTTCATTATGTTGTGAATTAAAAATGTTTTATAAAACATGTAGTGCACAGAGCAGGGATGTAAGTTTGTAGACGCAAAAAGGAAGACATTGGATAGAAACCAGTGGCGAAAGTTTGTTTATGATGCTTAAGCCTTACACCGAAAGGTACAAAAGGTAAATTGATCAAGAAAGAAAGTAGTGCACAGAGCATGTAGTAACAGTGGAATTGATTTCAATTTCAACATGTCTGTTAATTTCTATTACATCAGAGACAGCGAGTAATCAAACCCTCCGCCTTTAATTTCAGAACGCATCAATCTCAAATGGTGCTCACATATTTGCGACATGATTATAATATCTTCATAAAGCATAGGAAATTATTTTGTTTCTCTAGTTATGAGCAGAGAGCTTAACATTGAGTTGTTTTTAACCAGAACTGAGGTTAAGTGGGTAATAAGTACAAATCTCTAAAATAGTAGATTGCAATGGAGAAATTCTGAACTTGTGTAATTGTCATTTTTTATCTCAAATGCAAGTCCAGGACAATTTAAAATATCTAGTATATCTCTTAACAACAAAAATAAGTTCTATTATATAAACATAAATGACTTACTTGATTATGGAAAGTCTCATGGATATCTTTGGACTGCTTCTGGGCATGAATGATGTCCATAATTTTTCTAAGAAGGAAATAATTGTTGAAAACACTTCCAACTAACTAAGAAAGCTAAAATTATTTTTTTTCAAATTCTAACTCTACGATGTATTACTTCTACCTCCATATCAAACTGTTCCCAATGAAAAATGCTCTACCTTTACAATGCAGTGAAGTAACTTGCTACCTGCACCAACATATATGTTAGCTAAGTCTTCCAAATCCTCACAAGATGCTGAGGTTGCCATTTAAAGAGTTGAGGTTTTACAATTCTACAGAACATTTCTAAAACTTTCACTATTTTTTGACCAGTGAAGAAAAGATAAAACAGATACAATACTTTAAAGGGAGAAACCCATAATCATCTCTGTCACATTGTCAACCAAATGGGACAAAATTTAGAAATTACATGTCAAATATCACATTACAAACTAAGAGTAAATTCGCAAATCTGAATATATTACTTATTTCAAAAACAATATTACCATATTTATGACAATAAAAAGGAATTCCTGCACTATTTAATGTATGTCATAGGAAAAAAAAGGCATGAATGGAAAATTGGGTAGTTTTAGAAAGGTGTCAGCAAACACTGACTATACCAATGACTATATTATTATTATGTGTAGAGATCATTCTAAGAATGTAAGAAATGGACTGGTTTTTTTTAATAACATAAATAAATGCCATTTATTTATTATAAGACAAAATACATCTTTATTGTCCAAAATTGGCACATTATTATAGTGTTACAAAGTACTAATACTTCTACAACAATTACTATACAGTATACAAATGTAAAAATCATTCTAAAAATGTAAGAAATAGCTTAGTTTATATCTCTTTTTATTCAAAATGACTCAAACGCTACTTAAAGTACTAATACTTCTACAACAATTACTATACAGTATACAAATGTAAAAATCATTCAAAAAAATGTAAGAAATAGCTTAGTTTATATCTCTTTTTATTCAAAATGACTCAAACGCTACTTTAAGACTTAGGTAGATTTTGTTAATGCTTAAGTTTCGGACTTTAGTCTTACCTATTCTCAGTGGCGCAGACAGGGCATTCTTTTTCATTTTCTGAATAGCTTTCAAAACACCTGAAAACACAAGATGCTTAAATGTAAAAGATGCACTAAAAAAGAAAGAAAAATACAAGCTCTCCATTTGCCAAAAGTCATAATTCATCCAAACAATGCAACAACACATAAAGCTAATTTACTGGTAATCAGCGTTCATTTCTATACTTAGCAACTGATATCTTAAAGCACGCAAAGATAACATGGAATTGTAATTTTGGAGGATTAAACCCAGCAACAAAAAAAACCAGACTTCGTCCGCAGGAAAAGACAAATTTGAAAAAGGAGTCAGTGACAAAAAAAAAATGATTAAGGTTTAAAATAACCTCAATGAAAATGCACTAGGAGCAAATGCTTATAAAAAAATCACTTGATTGTATCATCCTCAAACTTACAATCAAATTATCATTAAAACGATACCTTCCATAACCATAGTAGTGAAAACAGAATGTGAGGAAGAGATTATAACATTACATAATGGTTACATATTTTTGTTAGCAAATCCGAATAAGATTGTAAAACCGGCATGAAGACTTACTGCTGGTGGTAAGAATGAGGTTCACATAGGAAATGAACTGAGGGCAATTCTAAGGGATGGGTGCAAATACTACATCTTGAAGCTTGAAATACTTTGGCTCTGAAACGATAATATGATCATAATAACACTAAGTTGAAAACAAGGGTAATAATTTCATAATGACAAATCAGTGATAAATATGAACATCAAACAAATTAAGCAGTTACAAGTGATTTGTGATTGGAACGTTGATGAGTGCAATGAAATGGGGAACAAAAAATTCACAAAAGATGTACGGAACAAAAGAAGTAAGAATAGAAGTAGTACAAGAAGAAGAAGACGAAAAAATAATGACCCATCCTTTACAGGACTGTTGGCAGAGAGTTAAACATAACACTTAAAACATTGAGGAAAAACACTCTTATAAATTAACTCACTGTGTTCTCAGCTCCTCAATTTTGTTGCGTTTTTTATCTGTATCTTCTCTGTATTGTTTAATCAACCGTTCGTCCTCGGCTATCTGATCATTTTCCAGCTGAAGTCTGCGAATAATGTAGTCCTGCAACGAAATTAACAATATAATAACAAATATATAACTTCATGATAAGAAATAAAAGTGGGGGCATAGAACGCAAATCAAATAGGGCATATGTCAGTTTAAATCAGGACACAAATACATCACAATATTTCGTAAGGTAGCAATAATAAACACATGAAGAAGAAGAGAAAAAGTAATAAAAGAACAGGCTCCCTGCCACAAACCTTTACAACAGATAGGGTTGCAGTAGAATTGTGAGCAAGGATCTGAATCACCATCAAGGGAGGCAGCAAATTCTTCCTGTCAATGTCTTTTATCAACGGTTAAGGGACAATGTGGAAAGTTACAATTTCATCAAATGTATTAGCTGTCATTTCAAACTCTTTTATGAGTAAAACAAAAAAAATTAAAATTTTGCTTTCCAAAACACCATTGCTCTTTACTGCGCTAAGCTTCAGCATCAGAAAAGGATACGTGAAAGAGTCTCCATCAACTGTGATTTGCAATTTTCCTCTTTACATGCAAAATATGACAACGCCTGCACCCATAATTGAGGATCTTGTTGGCTGAAATTAAAGTGGGTAAAACTCCAATTATACAATACATTGATAATATCAACTTTAAAGCTGCCACCAGTTTTTGAATGACATATCATAGTTGCTACATAATCTAATGGAAAAACTTTAAAATTATATGATTTGCACGGGGAAAAAATCATGCCTTAACTAAAAAAGATATCTTGATGAAATTTTCAACACTTACTTCTCTAGATTGACGTCTTATTCTACTTCATTGTCTACATCAAATAATAGTATGTATGGACTTCCAAAACTTCAGGTAATATCTAATACAAAGGGTAACTCCATATATTATTGAATAATTTAAGAAATGCACTCACCCAAATTTCTTGCAAGTTTCAATGACATGGACATATTCAAAATGTTCCATGTGATATCGCAGAATCTGTTGATATCTACAGAAATAAATCAGAAATACAATATTTAGCTGATGTAAACCTGACACAATAAAAAACATACTTTGACATTTATAGACAAAAAAATTAATGCATTATCATTTTTTATGGATTAACATCAAGATATTTTTGTAATGGTGTCAAACACATTTACTGAATAATACATTTTTCTTTATGTTAAAAGACAAGTTAAAGTTTGGCTTAAATACAGTACTGTTAAAACTTAAAATTGGTGGTAACTCAAACTTACAAATGAGCTTTTTCATAGAGAAAGAGAATTCCTGCCTTGAAGTTGTTCATTTGGCACAGGATGAGGGCTTGGTCAATGTCATAATTAGCCTTTAAAAGGAACAAAATGATATTCACAAATGTATTTTATTTAAGTCAAAAATCAAAATCATCTCCATCACCCAGTACACATTTCACATAAGAATATCATCACTAAGTAGCTGTTAAATGTCTGCATTGCAGCTTTTAAACACAATGACAAATGCTCTTTTATTAAATCTTGCATCAATTTCATTCTGTGAATATAATTGGCATTTGACTATACCTAATAGATCTTTTTCAAAAAGACAGATAAATCAATTTGAAGAAAAAAATATAACTTTATTTTAAACAAACTACATGAATGTAATATGTAAGTAGGATATATATATATCTTGCATAAAAAGCTTACATCTGGATTTTTCAGGAGCTCCAATGTTTTCCTTTCACTCTCAACACGTACCTTTGGAAATATTTTGAAATGATGACATAATGTTACTCATATATGCAAAAGCAAACTTTGAAATTTTGAAAACATTACTTCCTTTTCTATACTATGAAATATTTTTTAAAAATATACAGTATATTGCTAATAATCCGAAGCACACTACAGTAAATAAGTTATTCACATGTCAAGATTTCCATTTGGAAAAAGACATTTTCTAAATCATACTCTTTCATTGCCATTATATCATTTTTTTAAATCTGTAGAGACAGAGTTAGTCATTCTCTTAGTGCTAGTGATTAAGTGCTGAGATACTTTCCTCCAAACTCACAGAAATAACTTTTTCGTGGACCATGTCATGGAGGTAAAGTTCCAACAGTGTGTTGTAGACAAGATTGGATGAGTTTGGCTGCACCTTCAGGGGATAAGACATAAAATAATAACTCAGAAGTTCTATTCAATAATGAACAAGATCAATCTACATAAATATTATACTATTCTGAGAGTGATGGCTGATTCTATCAAATCCTTATCAAATGAAGAACATTATAAATGAAGAAGTTGTTATTGGGATAATTTGGATGAACCAAACATTGATTTTGACTTTGAAGTGACATAAATAAGACTATCAAAGGTATCTTTCATTGTTTGGTTTTTTTTCTAAACACTTTTTCATACTTAAGCATCTTATACAACAAACCAACAAATGCCACACACCAAAATAAAGAACATATATTTTCCTTTCTAAACAGTCTTTGATGCTTCTGCCTTTAAAAAAAAAAAAGATGTAATGAAATTGTATGTTAGGCCTGTCAATAGTCATGGTAGAGTTAATTCGCTGCCCTTAAATGTATTATGGAGGACAGCTGTGGAAAGATTTGAACAGCAATGGCTCAAATATGTGAATATTAGAATGCTACTATTGTGTGCACAGTTGTATCTTTTCCAATTACCTCAATCATGTGTTCAAGAAATTCAGTAAGGCGTATACTGTTGTTTACAAAAATGTGAATGAACTCCTCTGCATTGGCTTTCTCTACCCGAGGAATCTGACCTGTTGACATGACACCAAAAAAAAATAGGCAACCTTTTAATCAATTAAAGAACATATATAACTTGGAAATCAAAATGTAGAATGACTAAAAGGTACTACTCAGGCATCTTTATCCATTTTTCTATGTTTGGATTTTCAAAAAAGCATGTCCAACAAATGAAAATGTAAACATGTCAACATTTTATCATGCAAAAACTCTGATGACTAAGCAAATTATATCAAACAGTATGAAAACAAAACTTTTTGTGAGTTTCAAATATAATATTATATAAGGCTATTGAGTAAGTGTATGAATTTTACTCTATTTAACTAAGTACAGTGTGCAATCAATTTCACTTCAAAGAGCATTCCATCTCAACATTATCTAAAACTTACAAGCAAACAATAAATGATACAATTTAGAATTCATAGAAGTATTGGGTGATGATTGATGGCAATGTTTTAAACCCATAGATATATATATTTACGTATAAATACAGATAGAAAAGTGAGCAGCTTAAAAAATTTGATAAACTTGTTTAGCCTATTTTTCCTGTAACACAAAAAACAGAAAGCAGATAACGATCTAAAAATGTAGCAGTTCAATTTGGTCTCACCACATTCTCATACCTTAAAGACCTTTTCAAACGTTAAAATAAAATTAATAGCACTTTTTTTTCTGGGAAAGAAATCTTATTTACCTTCCAGACTGTTTTGATCAATTAGCGGTCCTGCAAAGAAATCAGTAATTCAAAGATCTATCATACCCAGAAAACAACAGTTTACTATCAAAATGTAGTCAACCAATGCAGTGAGTTTTTGTGAATGCAGAAAATATACAAAAAGAAAAAAAAGGGGAAAGTATAATAAATAATGACAAGGGTTATGATGATATAGACCAAAAAGATGTACAAATCTTTTGACTCGTCCATTTTGGATATAAAATATATTTTCCCATAAGCCAGTCAGTTAAACGGTGGATGCATGCAATTAAAATACACTCAAGAGCATTAAGAAATAATTTTCTTTGACCCCTCCTATTTATTTCTGTTTAAATATAATTATTCAAATTTTAAAAACAACCTAATGTCCCAAACATGTCTTATTCATCGTTTTTAAGTGCATCTTAAAAGAGCAGTACATGAACACAATTATGAAGAACAGATCCAACACCATTTCTAGAATTGAAACTTCAATACAAAGTCAAGGAACCAGCTCTGAGGGTTTTCTATAATTCTCATTAACTTTTTCGGAGCGTTGAGATACTCTCTAATTAAATCATGGATAAATGGAGAGGGAGCGGACCCTGAAAGTCAAGTAGATAGAATAATAGTACGATAATGTTACAGTGCCAGTAAGAGACAAGAAGAGGAATCTAAAATAGATTTTCGTCAACCTGGGGAATCCAACCCATTCCTGCGACGGCAACACCGCCTTGCCATGAACAGCAACCCAACTCTCTACCTCTGAGCCATGCCGCCATGTCTCTCACTGGCACTGTAACAACATCCTTCTATCATTCTGTACTGTCATTAAATCATACCATTATGAAAATTAACATGCATTACCTTACCACTGAAGACTTGTTGTCATTTATAAACTGGTTCAAATCTTATTCTAACCACACCATTTTTTTAGTTGGATGATAATAAAGATTTAATAACATTGGTGAGGGGAAATATTGAGGGGGAAAAACCCTGATATAAATGGTTTTCTTTACACTCATGCAGTGGGTGTTAACTTACTGTCATTTGGTTTGTAATCTGTGCATAGATGTTTCAGCAACTCGGTCGTCTCCTGAGGTACTTGGCTAATGAGGATTTTACCATAGCATTTCAAATTACTTTCAGCCTGCAAAAAAATATTAGAAAGCAAACAATTATTTCATCGTTCAAGCCACTGGTTCATTTGATTTGAATCAAGAGGTGATGTACTATCATCATGTTCTATCATCCTTTTCACCATTTTTCAACAAAAACAAACAATTAATAATAATAATCATATATTTTGTTTGATAGCAATTATTCAGATTCTGGAACAAAAATGTGAACCGAAATGCGACTTCAAAATCATAAGCCTTCAAATCAATTTCATGAGGCTTGTTTCAAATCTAATTTCCTACAGGTAATTTCAAAGACAGTAATGAGCCCTCAACTGAATCCATCCAATTGACTGTGCTGAGTGGCACTCCGATTTTTACTTGCGCCATTAGACCTTTGTGGAGGGCACACTCTTAACATCATGTTGTTTTTTGTTTACTCTCTTTGTTTCTGCCAATTACTTGTTTTCTACATTCACTCACACTTTCATTTTCTTTTCTTTGCTTTGATATATATAACATGTTTTATGTTTTTGGGTTTGTTTGGTTTTTTTGTCTGGGAATATCAACAAGAACATTGACACACCCTTTTCTCAAGGGGAAAAAATTATAGCACTGGTATGAAAAAAAATATGGATAGAATCAGCTAATCATCAATTGACTCCAGCCAAAAATTAAGTCAGATAAGTCTCACTTTACACAACATTATTAGAAAAATATCACAAATGACTTACTGCTTCAAATTCCAGCTTTCCAATATACTGCAATGCACGCTGGTAATCTTTGATATCCTCAAGCTGGATCTTTAAGTAGCTTTCATGCTTTTTGTGCTTTTCTGCTAGAGACAGGGCATGCTTTGAATAACCAGACTGTCTGCATACATTGATGGCTGTCTCCACATCAAAGTCAATCTCACGATCTTTTGTCTATAAACATTTTAAAAAACAAAAAAAGGGCACCATAATGAACAAAGGCAAAAACATATGAAAACAACAACAAAAATATATGAATTTGGACGGAGCAATTGCTGTTATTCCTTCACATATTTTGACTTATATACAACATACTGACATTATAAACTTTTTTTAAAAATCCCAAAACTCTCATATCGTCGTCCATATCACGTACTAACGTAAGCGCCATTTGGCCAAAATTGAGTTACGGGCACCGCGTAAGTACGATAC
>JARDUL010017780.1:1273-13098 GCA_030265205.1 Dirona pellucida | reverse complement strand
TGATATAATGTTGATGGTCTTATTGGGGAGATTGTTCCAGTCGATTATTGTACGCGGAAAGAAGCTATTTTTGTATATGATACCTCACATTAGATTATGCTAGTGTCGTATCATTGTCATTATGATTTTCAA
Source organism: Dirona pellucida (assembly GCA_030265205.1). Lineage (NCBI taxonomy): Eukaryota > Metazoa > Mollusca > Gastropoda > Nudibranchia > Dironidae > Dirona > Dirona pellucida. The sequence continues at coordinate 12,966 of JARDUL010017780.1, read as the reverse complement.
TTTTGCCCTTAGACATTATTTTGATTTAATGAATGTTCTGAAATCCATTGGTTTAAAAGCTATTTCTTGAGCCGTTTATGAAGGCAAAGAGACCGAGCGCCCCCCTCCCCCCCCCCCACCCCAGGCTTGGCTATCCACAGAATACTATTCTGAGAATAGAGGCTACCCAAGACTACGATGGAGGTTTGTCTGCAGCCCGCTGAGCCCCCATATAATAATAATAATATATGCCGGCACTGTACGTAGGCAAATTATATTAGTTGTGCGTCTACCTTTACGATGGCAATATGGTATAGGATATGATGCGAATTTAGTTTAATTGATTTCCTTTCTGAATAAATAATATGCCGTTTGTGTCACGTTACTGTGAGCACGTACTTAATAAGTAGGCCTTGGTATTTTAACAACAAAATAAAATGAAAGAGGCGCATTCATCTACTAATAATAGGCACCCGCTTATAATGGGTTAAGTATGGTTCATACAGCAACACGTTTAGGCACCGTCCTCAAACATTCAAAATCCCCCCAAAAAATTATATAACACTGGCACTCGACACAAAATTAATAAGGCAATAGACGGTCTATTATTATTGTAAACGTGCGAGTTGATTATAATTCTGAATTTAGTTTGTGGCACAGTTTGTCTACACACCAGACGAGTTTATCATAGAGGGAACCCGAATTGTATATTTTGATGGGGACAAGCTGATCTGAATAAAATATCACAGAAATGTCTTCTTGCTCAAATTATACTTCACTATGGGAGTCACCGCTGGAAAATAGTTTTTCTGCAACATTTGTAATTACAATACGCTACACTTGGATATAAACCTATGACCCCTTTGGAAAGAATGAGTTATTCGATTATGTCCATTCCACGTTCAAACGTCACTTCCTAGTCGCCATATCCTCGACCTTCTTTATGTGTGTGTGTGTTGCTGTCTGGTCTCACAATGGACAATCATGAGGAAATTTTAGATGCATTGACCGGTGAGAATTATCAGTGACTTTAATTTTGATCTCAAGTATGTTTATTAATCAATGACACCCAATGTTTATTGCTGAACGGGTTCAGATCAATAACTTTGTTCCTATTTTTGATTTCACAGCTTTTGGCAAGAGTCCAAACCCTCCTCAAGAGATCCCTTCGGTTCTGGAGCAATATTTGAACTTTGTTGCCAAAAATGGAGAAACACTGTGAGTGAACGTTTGTGTTATATGTATCTATATTTAACAATATTGTTATGCTTACCATTGGGTTTTACTTTCTAATTACCGACGCCGATAAATATTGAGTGAAATTTGAGAGTAAAAGTAGAGTCCAGAGGCCAGAGGCGTCAACTTCAAACTGCCACTGGTGAAATCAGAAATGCTCAACTGTTGCCGTTGCTGTTTTGTACTTGTGTACTGTTGACAGTTGATTTTTACATTCATTATAATGACATTGTAATCTTTGTTTTCTGTACCCATTCTAGTAACTAGCTCAAAATGAGAGAGACGGCAGTTCAAGCCTATATTTTATGAAAAATGTTTGTTTTTGTGGTGAACTGTGGACTGCCGCTCACTCTCACTCAGTCTCAGCCTCAGCAGTCAGATAATTTGTTGGTGTAAAACTACATTTTAATTTTAAAAACTTCCTTTACTTTATTATTATTTTGGGCACCCACCCTGCCAAACTAATTCTCTGTCTCTAGTAATAGACCTACAGTTACAGTACAGTGTGCTGTGCTTCAGTTTCACAACTTCAAAGCTAACTGCTTTGATACCATGGCCATGATGAGCAGTGTGTTTCACGGCTTGATCAACTACACCCATTTGGATCCTAGTCCTAGTTGTTAGAATTGCTAACCCAAAAATCCTATCCGGCATCTGGCTCTGAAATGAATAAAACAAACTTCCTGTAGTCAATGTGTTATTATAAAAAGATAGTGCTCATTTTCAAGGAGTCTCATTTGTTTTTATACAGTGATTTTAAGTTGTGTATTATTTTGTTGGGATGTCTGTTGACAAATCTGTTGGGACATATATAATAAGAAGTGCATCCACTGAAAATGAAGGCTGAAGGGGCTAGAAAATCCTTAAAATTGTGTACTTGTGGTAATAGCAATTGTGAGAGTAGTGATGAATTTTAATCTACGGTGAATTGACAATTATGTTAGCGAGGGGTCTACTTGTGAGGAAGACTGAGTAAGTAGTAGTGACGAAAATGACAACACAGAGTGTAAGTGGGCATGGTCAGTTGAGCGTTGGTATGTCGACTTAAAATCAAATGAAATATATATGGCCATGTCCAGGTGTGGAAAATGACCTGGTAGGCAAAGAGTTAATGTGCAGCTATTTTTCCTACCTTATATTAATAGCGACAGTGACAGAGTGCCTGTAGAATCAAGTTTACTCTACAGGGATGATAGATTTAAATGGCAGTTGTCATTATTTGCCAGTTATTGTGAGATCAAAGCCAAATTCATGGAGTCCATATTGAGACCAACCTTGACTTACCAGAGTCAGACATGGGCCCTTACTGAAAGTCTTTCAAGAGATGTGATGTATAATGAGAGCCGCCAACAAAACCAGACGGGATGAGATCAAGAAGACAAAGATCAGAGAAATGGTTGGAACAACACCCAATTCTCCACCACATCCAACAGCAGAGAATCAGATGGTTTGGGCACCTGTATTGCACCTCACCAGCTTGCCAGTAAAGCGTACAACAAAAGGATGTCAGGGTTTAAGGCAAGGGGAAGACCAAGGAAGACCTGGATCGAGGGTGTGAAAGAAACTCTAAAGACCCAAAACATCTCACCCACCCAAGCCTTCAAACTTGCCGTGGACAGAAAGCTCTTTCTCCCCTCGACGCCCAGGATGGAATAAGAGGATGGATAAAGTAAATAAGATTGTGACTCGACTTTAAGAAGGGGTGAGTGTGTCGTGGTGACTTCCGGAACAGAAGTGTAGCCGAAATAGCATCACTATAGTATAGCTGAGCTGACTAAGAGTAAGATGTGCAACAGCTGCATTCATAAATTTTCTAAAGTGAAGATAGACGCTTATAAATATATATTTATTCTGGATTTTATATCTTTGTGTTCTGACTTGAAAAGTAGTTGTAACAATATTGTCTCTGGTTTGACAAATTTATGACTCTTTTGATTTCTTTTCTCAGTTTTCCTTGGTCTCAACTGAAACCTTTGATTCTCAAGAAAATGGAACTGGTTTTCACAGATCTGCGTCAGAGTCTTGGATCAGAAAATATACCAAACCGGCCCAATGTAGAAAATGTCCGTTTTGATGTCATACACGCCCGAATCATTGACTCACTTCACAAATTTAATGGGTATGCTAAGATGGGTTTATTTATAATTTATAGTCTGTATGCTTTATGTCTAAATTGGTGTAGTGTCATTACTTGCTTTGTTTCTTTATCAATTATGTTACCTTTTAGTGTCAGGTTTTAGAGATATATAATATAAAGTATGATATTTCTCAGTTAGAATTAAACTTTTCTTTTAAATATGTTTTTACTTTAACAAATCTTCTGTCAGTTATTTTCAAAGAAATTTGTTGAAAGTGTGCTATGATATAAGTGATTTAAATACATTTTTAGTTATTCACCCTTTTAGACAACAATATAAGGTCATATAAGTTTGTAACTCATGTTCAGTGTTCATTTCTCTCCCACTCCTATTGGTACATTTGCTTGACAAGAGTTACAAAGTAATGGTATGGACCCATGTATCTAACCGTTCTGAAGTGGTGTCGTATAGATCTGAGTCAAAATGATATTGCTTTGATTCGGATACGAACGAGTAAAGAATTTTCATTTTTCTCCCTTTTTTTGTAGTGTGAAATTTAGTGATTGAAAAGCTTTTTATTTGTTTTTGTTATGGGTGTTTATGATTTTGTAATATTTTCTTTTTCTTTCTTCTGTGAATGAAATGCAAATTTGTGAACTGTTGTCTTTCTCATTGAGATTGATTGTCCACATGTTGAATTTAAATTATTGATATAAAAATATTTTTTCAGTGCCCCGTTCACAATCCAGAGGCTATGTGAGCTCCTCTTAAACCCAAAGAAACACTATAAACGCAGTGACAAGTTTATGAGGGGATTGGAGAAGGTTTGTCTTCAAATCATTTATCTCTGTTTGAATGTTTGAATAGCAACAGCATTTTATGGGAGCGGACCCATGGGCATTCAGCATGTGGAGGATCACAGCTTAGCTACGTAGACCTGCTATGGAAAGACACTGTTTGACTGCAAGCGAGCTGGAGACCAGTATGAAGGACCGGAAGACATGGTGTTCCATCGATGTTCGAGGAGTATACTTGACCAGATGAAAATGATATTTGATGTTTATCAGTGAATCATTGTATTTTGAAGGATGAGAGTATTAAGTTAAGACAAACACAATCACTTGTTTGAGTCAAATGAGTTTTAGCCATTCATCATTGTCTCTTTTGCGGTTGAGATTAACGAAAACTCGTTTTTTTTATGTTATAGACCCTGAAATCTCTCTCTTTATAACAAACTTGAACTGTATGTAAAACTGTTTTGAGAAATAAATTATTAACTTTTCTTTCTTTCAACCACAGAATGTACTGGTGGTTAGCACAGTGGATCCATTTGGCAGGTGGGTGATGTATTTCAATTTCATCAAATTTGGATTATTTGATTTGCAAGTATTTTAGAAAAAATATATATTTATAGAACATCATTAAAGTCTGATTTTCCCACTGATTGCAGAGCTGCCAACCGTAGTTTATTTACTGTTTCTCTCTCCGATTTAGGATTTCCATTTTTTCCCTCCAAATTGTACACTTTTTGTTCATCCATTATTCACTTTCTCTTGGTTTGGAGTTGGCAGCTCGGTCATGGGAACATAGGTTAATATAATTTTAAAATGATTATTGTTGTTATTGTCACGGCTTAATTGGGTGTGGATTGGTCAGTCTTCTTCACCAACTTAAAGAAGTCCTAAATTATGCCCAAAAGCATATTGTTATTTCGTTTCAGTAGAACATATGAACCTGTCTTTGATGAAAGTCCTCTCATTGATTAATTCTTTCTTTGTCCTCTAGACTGGTACGAACCATTCAATTGAATTAGCATCATTCATTCATTTCATAAATATATATATCATTGTTGATTTTGGCATGCAGAAAAGTGGTGTGCGAATCTGGCAACAAGCCAATGATGAATGGAATCCTGGACATCAACGGCTCCTCCCACCCCCTTCGAGACACAGGTCTGAGCATTCCCCTGCCCCCTGTCCCAGGCTGGGTGACGACCAGCGCCACATCCATCACCCCACCCGTCAGGTCTGGAGGGACCATGCCATCTCTGGATTCCAAGGCCGGGACTAATATGGAAGTAAGAATGAATGACAAACAATTGAATAATAGTCAGGCTGTCAAGGCAGTGCCCAAAACTATAGACAAGAACTAAGCAAATTATTGTCCACTGTATGAATTTAATCTGTGGCTGCAAAAGCACCATTGCCAGAATTCACCCGTAAGGGCTAGCACTGCAGTAGGTCTGCTAACTGTTATTTCCCAACTAATACGGAAGTCAAACTTATCTCAGTTTCTTCAAAATAGTGGGGTTCTTGTTCACCATGACCAGATAGAATGATAAGAGTTATTGTGGAAAATACTGGTAAGGTGGGGAACCTTGTTTCTGCAATGAGACTATTTTCAATTAGAAAAAGAACCATTGTGGAAAGAAAGCTCACAGCTCATTCTCGACATGGGTTTTAGAATAGAAAAAAAACCCCCAAAGAAACAAACAGAGAGCTTGAGCTTAATCATATTTTTTTTTTTTAACCTAGTCTAAAAGCTATCAATCATCATTTCAACCAGCTTGCAGCATAAATGTGGAAGGAAATAAAACAGAAATGCAGGGATTTCTTATTGTTAGGGACTCGACAGCAAACCTTTGATTTTAATGGTGGTAATTAGCTTTTATGTTGTCCTTACTTGTTAAAGCATCTCAGCCTGCATTACTGTTATGAAATAGAATAAAGATGAAGCATTATTTATGTGCGATGAAACTTGATGGTGTGTCATCAGGTTAACTTGTAGGTTAAACTTTTATTTAACATATAAAATAATTAGATTCGAATCAGGCATTCAAACATATACTTTACCTTGTCTTTTATTTTTTATATGAAATCACTGTCATTGTATTACTCTAGAATATATAACCTCTTTGGTGGTTTTCTGTTAGGTTTGTTAAAGGAATATTTCCAGTAATAGCAAATGAATGCCTTTACGTTTGGCTGTCTGATTATGATTGGTGTGGTTTGCTCTGTTGTTATTAATGTACTTGTGTGTGGAATGTGCTTGTTTCCACAGAGTCTTGGCAAAGATGCAAGCGTGGTGTCCAACAGTATGTCAGGGGGGATGGCTGTGTCGGGGTCAGTGTTCTCTGACCAGGGAGATCCTCTGGCCGTACACTCGGAGGAAGTCGTGGAGGAAACAGTGGTGAGGAGTGACTGGCTGTCACTATTGTCTGGGCTAACTACATAACATGCAGTGTTATAGTATACGCTTATCATGGGATCATTTGTGCGGAATACTGATTGATGTTTTATATCTTTCCTTCTTTTTCATCTGACTTTAGAACCCACTGACTGACCTGTATTGATATTGTTTTCAATTTTTCTTGGGGTTACGTTTAAGTTTTTTGTTTTTAAATGAGGATGTGAAGTTGAATCCTTTACTTTGCGTTTGTGATAGTAATAATTTATTTGTACAGGTCACACTCCAAGATGTTCAAAAACATGATAGATAGTAATGACTCGTGTCATATAACATCCAACCAAGTTAACGAACAGATGAGAAGATTAATTATTTTGTTCACACAACTGTCTTTCCATATGTTCTCCATCAAAGAGTGACTTTGAAGTGATCGGTTTTATGGTGTTCATGTTTGGCATTTTGATTCCTTTGTCTTCAGGTGACCATGGATACAGGTGAAGTGACCTCTGTTGTAACGGATGGTGGGGAGGGGATGGCAGAAAGGGAGGCGATGGAGGGAGACATCGCAGACGACAGAGAGGCTTCCTCCTTCTCATCGTCGTCGTCTTCCTCTTCGGAGGAACTGTCTACGTCATCCGAGTCAGGTATGTCTGCTTAGTAAACTTTTCTATTTGATAGGAAAATGAGCGTTGTAACGGGAAAGTGATGAAGAAGAATTCTATTGTTGACAGTTTGGGGTGGTTCATTCAGTAGGTGAAATTTATTTTGATTTGTGGGCCAGGGTCCTCTCCGGATGTGGACCAGGCTTCGCTGCCATGAAGCAACACCATTTGTATTGGCCAGTTGGTTGGCAGTTGTAAAATGTTGAATATTTAAACATTATGTTTGTTGTTCCAGTCTGTCATCAGCAATATATCATATTCAAGTTAAGTTTGAACATATAGAGAAATATGCGGTTGTAATGATATAAGTAAATAGTCTAAAGTCAAGAGGCTATGTTCAGGAACTAAGCAGTGTTGTTAATTTTTATGTTTCGAATAAATGTTTTGAGCTACTGTTGGTGGGCTCTATTGTTATGCCAGTACTGGGTCTCATAGAATGGGATGTAGGAGAGGTGAGGCATGGAAAGGTTTGTGGTGGAAAGGGCAAGTTGATTGCTGTAACTTTTTTGAGGACTGACACCATTTTTTGGGGGTTAAATTTGTTAAATATTTTTAAAAATTGATTTATGACAATTATAAATAATTGAAGATATTCTCACTTTTTTTAAATATATCCTAAACAGTTGAAAATGGTCAGAGAGTTTCTCCCTTTGGGGTGGCTGGGAACAGCTTCAACGATGAAGCTTCCTTGGATGATAATAGGCCGTGGGCTGCTTTTGCCCAGGAGGTCAAACAAGAAGATGCTGCATTGCAACCTTCCCTTGACAACCAATCTGCAGAAAATTTATCTGATGAGAATCAAACCTCAGGGGTGTCATCGTCATCACCACACCACACGTCCCCCGAGGCATTGCCCTCATCATCCTCATCGTCAGCAGCGCCGCCATCACCAGACGCTCCTCAATCTTCTTCGTCGTCGGCCACAACCTCTTCCAAAGCGGAGGATGAAAAGAACGATAGCCAAGACCTTCCTACCGACAAGACACCCTCTGACCAGACAGGCTGGCTACCACCCGACGTTTCCTGTGCTGCTAGTCTGGGCTTTGAACCAGACAATTCTGCCTCGGACCACACTGTCTTGAAGCCAGAGGACGGCGCCAGCAGCCCTTCATTAGAAGAGCAAGACAAGCAGGCCTCATCAACTACCACGGCTGTGACAACCACTACAAATAATACCTCAGATCCAAACACCCCTGTATCGTCATCATCATCATCATCATCATCGTCGTCATTGTCATCGTCGTCGGGCAGTGTTCCTACTTATGCCCAAGTCGTCGCCTCATCAACAGATAAGACTATCCACCTGGCCCCCTACGATTCCTCTGACCCGATTCCTTGTGACAGCGTGGCGGGGCTAGAAAGACTGGTCGGCTCCATGGAACAATCCCTTTCTTCTTCCTCCTCGTCATCGTCCTCTCCTTCCCCTTCGTCATCCACATCAATAACCCAACTATCATCATCATCATCGCCATCATCATTTTCTCACCCTGCTGTTGCCCAGGATATAAATTCATCATCAGTCACAACCTCATGGACCCCCTCGTCGTTGACGGGATCAGCCCAGCAGGCTCTTACTTCCTCCTCATCAGATCGTTGCTTTTCGGAAGGAGAGCCAGTCAGCAAACGTTTGCGTCTCTCTACTGATGAAGACAAGATGGAAGAAGAATGCATTTCCACGTCCAGTGACACTTGTATGGAAGAGGGTGGTGGGTTTGACCAAACACAGGACCAAGGTCACAAACAGTCTACAGTGGTCCATTCCTCCATGGAAGGAGAGGTACAGGAACAGGACGGAAGTCAGAGGGAGGCTGATTCGGCAGAGGTTGGTGGTCACGGTGAAATGATGGACGAGGGTAGCAGTGCTGGGTTGGATTCGACTGTGGAGCCATGTCCTAGCAAGGAGGAAATTACAGACAGCAGCGTTGACAGTAGCGATAGGGAAGCGTCTGACGGGATGGACACGTGTGTGAATGAGGAGGAGAAAAATTCAGTCAGTTCAAATGTTGAGCCATCAGCGGTGTCGACGACAGATCTAGACGTGGGAGATCAGCCGTCGTCGCAGCCGGTGGACAATTAGTCAGTCAGTATATAAACATAAAAGAGAATTAAAATTTACAATGTTTTTAATCAATGAAGAATAGTGACCATCTGCCAAAGTTCTTTTCAGATGTTTTTGTTAAATAGAGGTGAACGGAAATCTAAAAGCTTATGAATGATTGTACAGTATTTATTTTTTTGAAAAAGAAGAAATTATTACTGCACATACCTGTATGTAGTACCGTAATCGCAATGATCAAGTTAAATCTTTGAATGAAAGTGTTGATACATTATCCTTTTCACATTTTTCAACTGAGTAGATTTTTTTTATAGCTTGTGAGACATTAAAACTGTACAGAATAATTTCTAGTAGACAGAATCAAATTGATTTCAGGATTATGATGGCTTTCAATTATGGAGTCTACCTTGATTCAGTTCATTTATATTTATATGTAGCCTAAGTTGTTAAGAAAAAGTTTCTGACCAGTAATTTATTTATTTTAACTATTTATTTTGAGATTTTAATGACCATTTGTGGCAATGAGAAGAGCTTGTTTCATATGTAGGTGATTATATTATAAAAACCCCCGAAAAATAATGGGAGTTTTTTTTTTTGGTGGTTATTGTTAGGTTTTATGCCGAATGGCAACTTATCAATCAATGTTTTTATAAAGGCAGCAGGGCTAGACAAGTCAAGATTCTGAATCATCTTTTATAATATATATATAACATATATATATTATATTCATTCATTCGTTCATACATGATTGTTCCCTCTTAACGAAGAGATATAAAGGATAAACAAATGTTGTTTGTAATTGCAAGACTTTACTCAGTAATTGTTAGTTAGTCTTGTCTGCCCGTCATTTGATTTCCTTTGTGTACCAAAACGACTGATGGACACGTTTTTGATAAGGTCTCTTGGTCAGACTGAGTGTGTACATATCTATTCCAATGATAAGACATTAAAAGGCCAGTCCGTCAGACAGTTCCCTCATTCGTTGGCCAGTTAGTGACGCAATATTCTCATGTTAATCATCCAGTGTCCGATAGTGTGATTTATTCATTTTGTTGTAAGAATTTTGACACAAGTGGAATAAATGTTACAAATATTGATCTATCCTTGTTACTGTTGTTACAATCTCTTTGATGGCATTGTCAATGTCAGGGATGAAACCGACTGGTTCCACATTCTGGTTTCCAAATGAAAGGCAGTGATTGCATGGTAGTGGTTGGCTATAATCTGGCCTGATTGGCCACAGGGGTGACACCCGCTACTGGACGTGCAATTATTGCCTTTCCTTTCATGTGGAAACATCAAAGTAATGTGAAATATTCTACCCATTCCATATTATATTCAAATAAGACTATTAGAGGGAATGGAATAATAAAAAACAAGTGGATTTCATTCATTTAACTCTGAGGTTCCATCCCTGAGATTGTGTGTGTGTGTGTGGGTTTTATGTCGTTTTTATTATTAATTTATTTATATTTGTTTTCAATACAAAAAAACAGTTTTTTTTGGTACATTCCTTGTTTTTTATTATTTTAAAGTTATTGAAGATTGCAATGAGGACCTTCTGAAGTTTCTTATAACTTAATAGAGTGTTGATATGGAAAGTTGATTCCATTCGGTTTTTGAACACTGCTGCTATGGTAAAAGTAATATATAAATATTACATAGTGCCGGTGGCCAGGGGATTAGTTGGAGGCTGCTGGTCTTGAGATTGTAAAATCTTGTGTTCGAATCCTGGCAATGCTATGCCTGACACTTGCTTTTTGGGAAAGACTCTCCACTTGTTTTTGTACTTGAATTGGGTGTGAGTACTACCCGGATTACAGACAGTGAGCGTTCTTGTCAGAATGTTTGTGATAGTAGCGATGCACAGATGCGCATAACTATCATCTCCAGTCTTATTGTTGTATACCCGGGGCTTTGACAACGGCCTGCTAAGACATAAATAATGTTAAGTCTGTGAGTTTGTACTATTGCCTGTGATATTTTGTAAACAACAGCGCTTCGTCTGTGACACGACACTGAGACTTTTAACATGCTTTGTGGGATTACAGAACGATTATAAGATTGCACACATGTCCACAACAGTCGACATCAATCTTCTTAGGTCGGTTCATTTTCTGTTTTCTGGGTCCAATTAATTTTATTGTAATGTAAAAATTTAGTGGATGAACATTGACAATGACATAAAGGCAGTTGCCATAAATAATTATATACCTATATATTATGTTGTTTCTTTTTTTTCGTTTTTTCTTTTTGACACAAAATACCATGTGTCTGAAGCCTAAAGAAGGAAACTTGGGACTTGGATGAGTCAAAATTACTTGACCTTGTTGAACTTGAACACACCGGCCATCCACCAACACCTATAAAATTACAGGCCAACTGTCGTCATTGTCATCAATCTTAACTTCCATTTGCCTTGCTGACATCTCTTCTTAAACAAAGGGAGACAACCAAATATTTACTAGCCTAAGGGGAAATAACCATGACTTTTTT
>JARDUL010017779.1:0-16133 GCA_030265205.1 Dirona pellucida | reverse complement strand
TAACTTTTAAAATTGTTTTGTGTTATAATTTTTTTCTTGGCTTCTATTAAACGTTTAAAGCCCCCCCCCCCCCCCCCCACCCCACACCCACTCCTTTCCCCCCTTTGCAGATTTCCGGTTGTCATTTCTTTTAAACAGCAAATAGAACCTGTGGTGTTTCAATGTTACGTTCAAGCGATCACGTATCTATTCCTCCATTGACTTTAATGGTAGTGAGAAGGAATCAATCCAGGCGAATTTCTCGGCATAAAAAATGTTTGCCTTCATCTTTTGATAGTGCCATACGCCTGACATTTGTTCAGCGGCACTGCTATAAATCTCTAGGTAACTGCAGTCTATTCCCTGGCACTTGATACTCATCTTACTGATTACATAAAAAATAGTTTCACTTATCATTGAGCAAACCGGTGAAGAAAACAAATAACTGGAGAAAGTGATAAATGAAACGGACAATTGCAGAGCAAAAAAAGAAAAGAAGATTAATTGAAGAATTTTTTCCACTACTAATATTGATGCCTTAAAGTTAAAGGTATCACGAGAAATAATGAATATATATTTGAACAACTTTTTTTCTTTCTTTTTAATTATACATCATAAATTATTTCTGGTTTCCCCAAAAAGCTGAACCAAATGCCCGCACCAAAGCTGACAAAATTAAATTAGAACTAAAGTATATAACTTGGCACCAAATCTTAAAAGTGATCTGGCAATACTAGTGGTCGGTCAACGCGATTGCGCAGCCCATCACTTCGTGATTTTATTCAGGGCAAGGCACCGGCACTGTGTATAATTCCTTCATTGTTTTTTACATCAGCATCCACATCTATTCACAATGGCATCTCGTGAGTAATTCTTAATATTTTCCATTTTAATGGTTGTTTTACATTAGAGAATCTTGAATACGAAGCTGATATTAAACCAATGTAAAGAATAAAGTTATTATTTGAGTTGGGATCATCAACACTTGAGACTGCGTCTGACTGATGAAGAAGGGATGTCTTGTTCCTCATTCCATTGCCAGCTTCCGGCATTGTGAACTAGGGGACTGCCGTGACTAATAAACCGATGGTGACTTACTGAACTGTCATATTTGTCATTCCAGTTGAAAAGTCTTTCCCATTAAAATGTTGTTTGCTTTTACAAGATCATTGTAATGTTTTATTAAACGATTATTGATTGGTTCTTATCTCATATTGATGAGATGGAGAATTGTTGGGTAGCATATATTCTTCTGGCTCTGGCTCTCACCATCCCAGTTCAGTATGAAGTATGATGAGTAATGCAGTTCATCAGTCATGCCCATCTCTTGCTTGAGTGCTTTTTTATATTATTAGCAGGATAGACTGAGTTAACAGGTGCCAATCTTCTCTGTACTCTGTTGAAATTGTTAAAGTATATAATAATGGCCAACTATTTATTAACCACCACTACTCTGACTCTACTACTAACTACTATCTAAACTAAGCTAAGTCTACTAGTACTTAGTCACTACTTTTTCTACTAGTCTAGGTGAGTACTCTACTCTACTCTACTTCTACACTACTAGAGTCTCTAGTTCTAGTCCTGCTGATGGATGGATGAGTATGTGAATTTGGTGCTCCCACCCATGACTCATTGAATTTGATTGAGTGATGATGAGAGACCAATTTAGGTAGAAAAATGTCAAGAGAGGAGGCAGAGTCTTTTACTTGCACAGAGTAATACTGTACACCCTGGGCATGGACTGATCACCTGGACCTGCTTGTCTTAAATTTTTGACTTCTGCTACCTACTTCTACTTCTTCTAGGCCTAGGAATATGCAGATGACAAAGTTAAGAATCTTAGTTCCAGAAACAAATATAAGAATTACATTGTAATAAAGATTGCCATGACAAAGTTGCCTGCACTGAGTTGTACAAGATTAGATAGTAGGCCCGAATTATTGAAATTTAAAAAGATAAGATTAAGATGAGGTATAGCAAAAATAGTCATAGTCATAGTCCCATATCCCAGTACTTGTACAGGACAGGCTCACAGACTTCACATCATTTATCTCCTGGCGGGCGTTGTCATCTCCAGTTGAATAGCCTAATCAACGCCCCATAACTTTTTATTTTTAACTTTGGTGGCTTCCTAGAAACAAACTCAATGGCAATGACAATGGGTCCTTACCATTGTTATCAATTCTAAAAGACAATTTTGCCCCGGATGATACTTTGGTGGATTGGTGATGTATAAAAACATTTCCATGACTTTAGGATCAATATAGAATGACTTTGATTTTCTTTATAATTAAAACAAATTATAGTTTTGGTTCGCCTTTTGATCACCTCGTCAAGATGAGTATTCAGAGCTTGTGTTCAGCTGTAGACACCAAATGTACAAGTCAGATTCCTGCAATCTAAAAAATTGTGGGTTCTGCTGATGAGAAATGTATGAATTGGGGCCGAGATCAAAGCAAGTTGTTTCCTAATTATGATAACTGGGTTGCCTGGCTCTTTGGGTTTTGAAGAGGTCCCGTATTACTTGTGGTTCCTGTCTTTGCAAATGTAGTGGGTTGATCACCTGCTTGCCTTCGATTCTTGAGCCAAGGACCTTCCAGCTCTACATTCTATAGAGCCGGTTCTATAAAAGGGAATGAATAAGAAGGAAAGGGAACACTAACCTACATAATGTGGTACAGACCCTGTCATTTTAAATGGGCTAGTAAAAGACAGGATGGTGTCAATTAAATCAAAGACTCATCGTTGCTTAGATTAGATGCAAAAAAATAAATGAAGTATGACCACAACAGTTGCAGGCTGTTTGATGTCAATGCAGGAAAGATCTATTTGATCACAAAGGCTTGAAAGGCTGCTGGGTAAGGTTTCCTGTTGTGTTTTACAGAACACAAGACCAATCCACTAAAAATTGTCAGCAGCAAGAATAATATTTATTTATAATGACCTGGGATGTGGGATTGTTGAAACAGGACAGGTGAACAAAAATATATCTTGGTGGTGGGGTCGAAAGAAAGGATGAATCAACGAGTTATATCGAAAATGGAAGGTGGCGAGGTAGTTTCATGTGTTGTACATTGTGTCTATGATGGTGTCCTAATCACTAAGTTCTTGTGTTATTTGATCATTACTGGGTGTTCTTACGAATCATAACAAAGAGTTTGTTGGGTTGAATAAGTTTTTTAAAACTTGGCAGTCATGACATGGTATATATTCTCTGAAAAGGGTACCATGAAGTTTTCATGCATTGCATTGAAGAAGACACTCATTACATTTCCTGGGGTGTCTATACTGTTATACATTTTACAATTGTATATATAACATTAAAGATAGTTGTAATTTATTCAATTTTTCTTCCTGTGAGGCATCAAAAAGTCGGCCAATTGTTTTTTGGGGAGGGTTTTGATGGTACTGGTGCTTGTGAATAAGATTTATATTTTTTTCTCTTTCTGTTGAACTCAACTTGACGTTTTACTGGGCTGATGGATATTATATTATTTGTGTTTAGAGCAAGTTTATATTTTAAAAAGTAAAAATCAAGTATCTCATTTGGACTCCATTGAATGCTGAAAATTAGCACTCATATGATATATGAAAGCACTCACATAAATGATAATATATGATATGCACATTGAATTTTAATGAACCACATATTGAATGGTTGGAAGCTAAAATACACAAGATAAGGAAAATAACAAAACATTGAAAAGTGCAAATGGGAATTCATAAGGATGTGGACAAAAGTAAGCTTATAAGATTAAAACTAAAGGAAGTATGAATACTTTGAATAAATAGCATGGCTTTTTTTTTCTATCTTTTTTCTTTTAATTTTTTTAAATTATTATTTTTTTTTTACAAATTTTTGTATGAATAAAACGTTTTATTTTAGAAAAAAATATTGTGGCAGTCTTTGTGAAAGTGGTAGACCTTAAAACCTGATAGGCATTATTAATCTAGACTGCACACAGGTGACTGGGAAACTCATCTCTGAATTTGATCACTTTACTCATATATATGATTTTAGCCCTTTTTCTTTTCTGTTATTATAGTTATAGAGCTATAAATGTAAAAGTGTGCTGTTTTTAGGGATTGTTTTATTTACTGCTAAAGGTAAAATGGTTTTATTAATATCTATAGGTTTCTTAATTCCAAAGGTGAAATGTTATTTATTAACACAAGAATGCTACCTAGCTGAACTCAGGTTTCAACCGGCTCTGGTTTTGTACCTCATGTCTCACCAGATCAATCATGCATGCGCTTGAATTGATCATCATGGTGATGGTGACCTGACCTGAGATGCAGAGGCCTGCCTGTCTGTCCCCGTGTCTGCCAGACTGCTTGCATCATTCATTGTGAAAATCAATAATTTGCACATTGGCTAGGGATGCATTGCAATAGCAGTGTGTGTTTGTGTGTGTTAGCTCTTTGGAGTGATATTACTCCTGCCTTTGAAGTGTGCTATAATTGTTTGGAAATGGTTATTTTTCCCCTTGTTTTATGACTTAACCCTGTACTTTGGAATGGTTCCAAATTTTATGTGCAGGAATATTGATGTGATGGCTCTTCATCATTCAAAATAATTTGTGTTAAGTCAATAGGTTTTCTGGATTTCATTTCGGTGTGATATCCTTTCCTACTTTTGGGTCTAGATTTTTTTTGTCACATTAATTTTTCTTTATGACTATAACAACTTTTTTTTACATTTTCTAAAAAATAATAGATGTTCATTGTCTTAAATTTATAATGAATATTTGTTTTCCCCAATAATTTGTATTCAAAATTGTTGTTTGTGTTGGGTCATTCCATTCTATTATTCTTTAGGTATTTTACTTTTATACTTTTGACTGTGGTGGAAGAGTTGAAAATTGAAGAGCATCCATATGTTGTGGATTAAAAAGACTTGGCTTTAACTCTCTTCCTTTCCACATCCAAATAATCTCTAGATAACAATAACATTGACACACTGTTATTATGCGCTCATGCGTAATTCCTTTCAAACCAACGCTGTTTAAACTCCACTTGGGATTTCATTTTCTTAAATCTTGTTCAGTCTTCTGTTATGTTTGGTGGGGAGTGGTGCTTTGCAGTGGATTATTTGTAATGTCTGGATCAAAATTTTTATGGTAAAGTACAGATTGTCCTATCATTATCATGTTGCTTTGGTATTACATTAATATCATCATAATGAAGTCGGTGTAAACCACTCCTACTTTTGTTGATAACATGAAGGTTTTTCTTACCAAGACAATGGGATTGAATTATTCTGCAGGGTATATTATAAGGGGTTGACATTTTGCTACCTCACAACATGTTACGGGTACCATTCAAGCGATATAATAAATTTAAAAAAAACTGTTTTGGAACATGTACACATCTGCATACACTTTGGCTTGGGACTCATTTGCGATGTGCACGTTTTTTTTGGGTTTTTTTTTTGTCACATGTTAATTTTCGTTTTATGTGCAATGAGTTTGCTCAAATTAAACCATAGTGTGACAGTGTGTGTCACCTTTTAGAAAGGATCATGCTATTTGCAACTCAAAAGAACTCAATCTCATCACTCTGCATTTAAGAAGCAAGCTATCAATGTGTTGGTCAAAAGGATTAGCTTTGACCTCCCTTCTCTGTTGTATTTTTTCTCCCACTCCCACTCTGCGTCTTTGTTCAGAAGTAAGTTTTTTGTTTGTATTGGGTTGGTTTGTTTTTGGTTTGGGGGGGGGTCAGGATATAGTAAAGTCTGTGTGTTGATATTTGGGTGTTTACCAAAACAGTACAGTATTCCTGGATACGCACCTCAACACGCTAACAATCTTTGTGCAGAAATTAGTTAATAAAAATCTAGTGACCCTTTGCATTTGTTTTTGGCAAATACTAGGTTCTTGGAGTTCTTGGTATTGTGAATGGGTGGATTTTATAACTTGTCTTTGTCTGACTTCTGTTAACTCATTCTGTTTTTTGCTCTCTTTCATTTTAGAAATCCTTGTCACAGACGCAACTAGCTTTGTATCCTCACACATAATCAAGCAGCTCCAGGCTGAGGGTCACCAGGTGCGTGGCTCTGTCTGCTCTCTTCAGGATGAAGAGGAACGCGCAAAGAAGCTGCAAGAAGAGCTCAATACAGAAGATGCCAAGTACAAGGTCGAAGTTATAGAGGCCGACACTGCCAAAGCTGATACTTGGGAAAAGTAAGTCTACATAACTGATACTTTTAGTTGTAGTATTATTACAAGAATAGACCATTGGTCTTGTTTACTGAAAAAGTGAAACCATGATTATAAATTTAGCACCAATATATGATCTCAAATTTCTATTCACCTCAAGAGAACTATCCCAAAGATGCATTTTTATAAGCTGTACCTTTTTACATGCTGCACCAATTATTTGTAACTCCCTATGTGACAAACAACATAAGAAATGGAACTGCTTTTGTTTCTTTTAAATTTAGATTAAGTTTTAGCTTCTAAGTTCATGAACATGCTATAAACTTATAATGTTGTCAATGTATTACTACTAATAATGATAATTAGAATTGATTCAGCTGCTTCACAATATTTTGTGGTCTTTTTTTTTCTTTTCTTTTTTTTCTTTTTCCTCCTAAAGTTAATTTCCATGGATCAATAGTTCAGCTCAGCCAACTGTAGTTGAAGTGTAAGAAACATTTTATGATAGGCCAACAGCTTATTTGTAGAAAAGAGGTGTTTAAAAGTTGTAAAACCACAACTGACATTGCCCTTTCAGTTGAAATATAAAACATGATTTTTTCTGTTTTTGTGTCATTGTGAGAAGACACAGTACAATCATTTGTTTTTCAAGTTGTTAAAATACCAATGTGGAAGCAATAGATTTCACAGTAGTCATTTACAATTTTATTTGATTGATAAATAAATATACATTTCCCTCAAATTTCAGTGCCATGAAAGATATCCAGTTTGTGATTCACAATGTGAAAGCAGCTGCTGCTGTTCCATCAACCACAGAAGGGGAATCCCCAAGTCAACCCGCCGTCGATGCAGTCCTCAATGTTTTCAAGGCTTGTGTGGCATCCCAATCCGTTAGGCGTGTAGTCCTCACTAGCTCGCACCTGGCCATTGCTGGTTGGTTTACATTTTTATTTTGATTAAAAATCATGAGATTAAAAAAAAACCAACAAGTAATTAATGCTTCGCTGTTGGTGAAAGGTGACAGGGAAGAATAATCTTTGTTACACCTACCACTTAGAAATATACATTGTATTGTTTGGTTTTGTTTAGCTTATTTAACATGCACAAATGCAACATATTTTCCTTTTCTGATGAAGGGTTTGCAACATTCCTCATGATTTATTGTCAAGATTGAATATTATATAGTACATAAGTTTGACATCTTATAACGAACACTGTTACCTGTCTTATGTTCTTGACAGCTGCACCTACTGCTGGCACTGAGAAGGTGTACAAAGAGGAAGACTGGGCAGATTCTGAGACCGCTGATCCATTGACCAAATCTATCATACTTGCTGAGAAGGCTGCTTGGGATTTTGTCAAAGAACTTACAGGTATGGGAGACCTGTATTTTACATGAACATGTCACCATGTACCATGTATGCGAGTGAGCTTTCATGGAGCGGTTTCACATTCATGAGAGCCATAGCATCCTGGATCAAAGAAGTTTTGTTAGGTTCTTTATCACTTAATACCCTGATGTAGTATACATAAAAAAATTAAAAAAATTGCATGTATCACAAGATCAAAATTATTTGGAAACAGCACTTACCACACAAAATATTCAGGAAGTGGGTAGCCAAAGGTAGGAATTTTTATGTTGACAATGTGATGTTTTACACACTCGTACTTGTACAAATTCCTTACAAGTCTTACAATAAACCTTCCTAGATGCTACCTCAATTGAAAATACATTCAAGTTAATTGGTTCTGAAGCCAAGTACGTTGTATTATTTTATTTTTTAAATGTTTTTTTCTTTTCAGGCCTTTAGAATTTAAAGGATTGTTGTTGTGAGAATTTTGTGCTGCTTTGAATTGAACAGTAGTACTATGAATAGGAATATAAGTGGACATATTTTTGGAAAAATTCTGTCAATAAATATGCGCTTTAAAAAAAATAGTTTCCTTTTTCCTCCTCTTGTGTTACCAGATTCAGATAAGATCGAGCTTGTCGTCATAAACCCAACACTTCCAGTTGGACCTGCCATTCTTGATGTTCAGCAAGATGTAAGTTTCATTTTTTTTTAACTGGGTTGAAAGACCGGTGCGATGATGCAATTAAGACGCATGCTGGATGAAATGATTCTTATACAGCAGCCAGAAAATATAAAAATTAGAAAATGGCTGAAAATTGCACAATTCATATTTTTTTTATGTGTTGAATACCGATGGTTAAATGACACAAACCTACTGGGTCGATAAGAAGGGACTTGCATAGAGAATGGTTACAGCTGTATGAAGTCATGGAGCAGACCCTTGAACACGCTATTTCTCTGCATCCATTTGGATTAGGTACAACATCATCTATGGTCATATGATGAACGTCTTTACTCTGATGTAGCATGTATTTTTATTTCACTTTTTGTTGTTGATCATTCAGGCACAGTTTTATATCAACTTTTACTTTGTGTTCTTCAGGTGGTGAAGATGTTGATGGACAGAGGGATCAATGGATGTCCCAGAGTAAACTACTCTCTGGTTGATGTGAGGGACTTGGCCGCTGCTCATGTTAAAGCTTTGACCCTGAACGAAGTAGCAGGTATGGAGATGTTTGTTTCTTTTTTCTTTCTCTTTGTACTTTGCAAAGACTGTCTATTGTGAAACGATAGTCTATGATTTTGTTGTGTTTGGTTTTGAATTATGTTTAAGGGAAAATTTTGAATTTATATATATTCATCTTTTGTCCCTGCTAGCTGAAAATGTTATGCAGCCACTTGGGCGATCTGAATTGGGGAAAACCTATATTTCATCGTTTATATCTGGCTGTAATCATTATCCTTTTTTCCCCCTTCCTTTTCTTTTTGTTGTTTGTTTTTTTGGAATTAGTCTTCAAAATGAAAAGAAATATTCACATTTTGATTTCTAAATTTTCGATTCACCTTAAGTCATATTGAATCCATGTTCCTCTTTTTTTTCTTCTCTTAGGCAACAGGCTGATTGTTCATGGCGCCAATTTGTGGATGCGAGAAATTGCCCAGTCCCTGGCTAAGGAGTTCAAGCCTCAAGGTATGAAAGAAGTCTACATTTATTGGTTTTGTTTCCCTTTATTAGTAAATGCTGGTGCTCCTAAAGTCACTCATTCAAAATCTATTGTCAGACAGAATCGTGTCGCTTAGTCAAAGTGTCTACTTCTTGTCTCTGATAATGAAAATCTGAAATTGAGTTCTTGGGATAAGATTTTAGTTGTTCCAAAGCAATTTGGATTATACGTTTTCAAATGTATGTACTCAGTCTGGATAGAAATTATTGTTTTTCATTTCTCAACAGTTTTAAGCATGCTAACCCAAAAGGTCAACTTAGAAAAAATAAATAACGTAGAGCATTCATGTCTTTGCGTGTGATTGTAATCTTTAGAACATTGCTGACAATAAGACACAAAACTTTTTTTGGGGGCACACTGAATTTGATATAGACACCTAATCCAAAGAAAATGCCTTGAATTTGTGTTTAGTGTTGGAGGCCGCTAACAGTAATACAAAATAAATCATATAATCTATGTAGTAAGAAAGGCTGATGGCTAATATACCACTATCATCACTTCAAAGAGAGAAAGAATTATTATTTTCCAATATTACAAATTAAAAAATATATTTACATTTTAAAAATTGTTTGTTATTCAGGTTACGGTGTTCCCACTGTGGGACTACCAGGCTTTGCTCTGTGGGGTCTTAGTTTGTTCAACAAAAGTGCCAAGACATTTTTGCCTTTGGTTGGGAAACAGAGCCAATTTGACAACACCAAGGTATGTTTACATGACAGCTTATTTTTCAATATTTCTTTCTTTCTCATTTTTTTGATAGCCGCTTACATCTTGTGGATTGAGAAATGATATGTGGTAAAATTAAGAATTTTGATTATCGTTGGGCCTGCTTTTCGATTTCAGCATGAAAAAGGTACAGACAAGAGACATTTTCGTGCACTTTTGTCTTTCTCTTTTTTTTTGCAAGAAGTGTTTCAGAACTCAGTGAGATTTATCTGGTTTCCTCAATTTAACAAAATTGACAAATAACAGTGATATTTTATCACTTTGAAACCCTTACAAGACAATACATGAGTGCCAACATTTTTAATAGTTGTTGCCATTGTAAAAATATGATCAGGTAAAAATCTGTTGATACAATTCCTGTCCAAAACTGGCAATGATGCTCAAATAGGAAATAATTATTTCACGTATAAGACCATAAAAAAATACACCCTGTTTGACCTATTTAAAAGGCTGGTGCTTATAATAATACTCCACTTTATAAATCAAAATTTGCTAATAAAATATTAAAGTTATTTTTTTAAATGTTATTTTTGATTTGTCTGTTTTTTCCCCCCATTAGTTTAATTGTTACCTATATTCATTTAATATAATAAATAATGGCATTTAAATCTTTCTTAAAGTCTGAATGTTGACTCTTTCTACAAATTTTCAGTTGAAGGAAGTTGTGGGTATTGAGCCTAAAGATGTCAAAGAGTCTGTTGTGGAAGAAGCCCAGGTTCTCATTGATCGGGGTTTGGTGAAGAAGTCCAAGAAAGTCAAAAACAATGGCGCGGCAGCTGCTGCACCAGAGGGAGCAGCGGACGGTGACGCCAAGGCAGAGGAAGAGGCAGCGACCGAGAAAAAGGAAGGCGGTGAAGACAAACCGGCCGAGAACGGCGATGTTAAAGAGGAAGGCGAGGAGAAGGAGAAAGCTGGAGGAGATGACGAGCCTGCCGAGAAGAAAGAGGAAGAAGAGAAAAAGGAGGAAGCGGCAAAAACTGAAGAGCCAAAATCGGAGGAGAAACCAGCTGAGGAATCTACTGAGTCAGCGGCAGCTCCCAGTGAAGAAACTAAAGCAGAAAACTAATTAATCTGTCTCTCTATTCTTTTTTCTATTTTTTTAAATATGAAATAATCATAAATGAGGATGTTTAAAAAAAAAAACAACTGTTAAATGTCCACAAGGAAAGCTTGACTATTGTTTCAGAATTAAATCACATCATCAGAATCTTGAATGGTGGCTTGTTGGCTAAATTGTAAATTTGAAAAAAGTAAGATGAAATGGCTTTTATGTGAATTTTTATTTATTAAAAAAAAATCTTTTGACTATTTCAATTGTTGATACGCATATTTTTTGTAACGTTTGGTTAGAAGAAGAAAACTTCCTGCAATCTAGACATTTTTTTTTTTTTAAACCTTGTCTTCAAATCTTCCTTCCCATTTAAGAACTAACCATGACTATGAATAAAAGTGAGTTTAGCGTGAGCTGAATGACAGATTTGTTGTAGCTTTTGCTTTAACTGGGATATATATTCTCACTTCTCACAATAAAGGATGCGTGTATATATCCGAATTCATCTGTTATATTTGCTTTCAAAGGGCAACACTTTTCATGCCAAGTAGATATCAGTTTTGTATCTGGAAATGTATGTCCATTTATCGTTAACCCTGCATTGCTGTAATGCATACAATTTTTTATGGTCATTTTTGACTTTGCTTAAAATCATGAACAGTTTGCTAGCTGCTACTTGATCACCAGTCATGCAAAAAGAATTTGTAGAAATATCTGTGTCATTTTATTTTTGGATTGATATAGTTATAATCACATTTTGTCTCTTTTTAATAAAGCTTCAAATAATGTATCATCATAATGTTTTGAATTTAAAGTATTTTTATGAATAGGAAATGGCCCTTGACATTCATAACAACAAGCAATATATGAATGTTCCAAACCAAGTCACAGCTGCAAAGGCATGGTTGTCGTAACAAGATACTCATTTTGGCATTATTTTATTTCTGCCCAAGGTGCAATCTTAAGCATGAGACCTGAATTAGAAGAAGAAAGGTTAAAGATTTGTTTTTGAAATATTTCCCCTTGTTTTGCTTTTGTCAGACAGGTCTGTGATCCACCGTATCATTATTGGGCAAACTTATAAGTCTGGAAAGGAATGTAGATCTAGCTCAACAGGGCGGGAGTATTTCAGATTATTTCTTTTATACTGATGTGAATTTATATGCTTTAAAAAAAATAATGTTTACACAGTATTCTAATTAATTCCTACTTGAGTAATTGCTGTAATTTACAATTAAAATGTTTAGTTTTAAAAAAAGAATTGTCTGGCATTTTTGCTGATTTCTTGATTTTGTTATTGGGTTTTTATTCTTGTTGAAAAAGAATAATATGTTATGCATGCCTTCAATTGCTATTGTGACCGACACACCTGCTCGTGTTCTGAGTGAAAAGTATCTTTGAAGCCTTTATTGTTATCTTTGGAGTTTGTGTGCAGCGTGCCATCGCTCAAAATTACAATGCTTTTTTAAACCTCAATCTTTTGTGAAAGTATTTATTTTGGCAAGTACTTAAATAGATATTTTATATTTTATACATCCCTTGACTAGTCTTTTTGCAGCTGCGTTTTACTAATAAAATATTCTTTACAATGAAAGTAATGGGACCAAATACCACTTTATGAAGTTGACTAATATAGTTGTGAAACCTCCCCATTGTTAGTCAGTGTGAATAACTAGTTATTGTGTGCTTGGGTAACAAAACCTGACCTACATATAATTTCGGAAAAAAATACCATTATTTTGATTTTGGACTTATTTTCAAATGAATAATTTTGAAGAAACTATTGTTTAGTTTGTGTTTTTTGTTTGTTTTTGTGTGTAAAAAAATAAAAATAGTATTAAACCTTTTTTTACCATTGATATTTTGTTTTAAATTTGCCAGAAATACTCAAAATCGTGCTCCTTTTTATTTTGTAACATTTTATTTTGGTTTTCCCATTATTATTAATTTTTTTTCAATTATTGCTCAAAGCCAGAGGGAAACAATTACAATGCAAACAAAGAATATGAAAGAAGACTTAAGACCAGCTGATGATTGTTTGATATAGAGAAATCATTTCCGATGTAAAGTTCTTGAATAGCTGTAAGAATTATCATTATTATTTTTTATAAATGGAGGGACAGTGAAATCATGATTGTCCCTCTTTTTGTGACAATCCTACTACTTAAAAAACTCATATTTACTTATGTATACTTTATTGGTGTTATTATTTATATTTGATGATCAGTTTTATAATCATTTTTTTAAAATGTGGTTTAAATATATTTGCCTTACTTATCACCACATTCTATTTTTATGAAGTCAAAAAAACAAGAAATTTTGCTTTTTAAAAGATATGAATTTTTTTAATTTGTTCTTTAAACACGCTCAACTATTTTTAAAGAAGCAAGTGAAAGAAAAATGTTAGACAATTGTATTTTTTGGGCAATCAATGTTTTTCACACCTTGACGACTTGATATCATTATCAAGTAAAGCTACACTATTTGCTGTTAAGGGATTGACATGCATTGATCAAAATAATCATACAAGTTCTGTATGTCTTTTCTATGATAATACAGGGTTTTTATGACACAAGTACTGATTGAAATAAATGTTTAGTACAGAAATAGAAATGGTCTGAAAAAAAATGCACGTCTCTGATATTTTATACTCCCTTTTCCTTGCCATGACAAGAGCCAAAAGAGTTCATTCGATTTGTTGGGGGGTTTGGTTTTTTTTAAAGGTTATTTTCTTTCTTTTTTTTTCTTTCAAAGAATCCAATCCTTATTGAGCCCAAAAAAAATTTTCTCCATAATTTTTTACAAAAATATTTTTTCTTTCATTTTATGATAATGAATTCATATTGCGCATATTTAACATTGTATTATTGTTTACACAAATTTTTAGGCTCCTCTCTACTCGATATTGTGAATGTTACAATTTGTAAAGGCGCTATATGATGACTATATTATATGAATGATATTGCAATTATTATCTATACTATTATTTAACATTACACTGCCGGTTTGATTGTATATGTTCATTGTACATTGCAAGGCTTTCAATCCATCTAAACTCTCATGGTGCTTATCCTTTGTACATCATCAATAGATGTCAAACTAGTCCTGTAGCCTGTATATTCAATCGGTACAAAGCACCGCTAACACTGGGAGACGAAGTATGTTGCCCGGTTCCTTCGTTACAAAACTAGTCTTGTATTCTGTGAAATAATATATCAGTATGTGGGAGGCAGTCTCCTTCATTAGTTTACTATTTCAGAAATAAGATTTTTTGATTTTTTTTGGGCGTGTACAGTTCTGTCTTTTTTAATGATGGTTTTGTCCATATCTACTTCCTTGTTAACTCAGTTTTGAAGAACGCTTGTGAAAAATACAAAAATATTACACATGATTTTTATTTGTGAGTAGGATACAGGAAGGTAGACATTCATGTGTGTGTCAAGGAACAGCAGAAGAAACAAGATTTAACTTTTTCATTTTTCTATTCAATTTTGCCTCATTTCTTCCCACTCACTCGATTGTTGATAAAAATCGTGGTTTTAATAGTTTTACTACTTGTCATGATGTCAACACTTTGCCTAGTTTCCATCCAAATTTTTAATAGGTTGTATGCTATCTATTGACTGCCAAATATTTGCCATTGTTTTTCCTGGAAGCTTTAATGGGTTGTTTGCTGACTTTTGTCAAAACTGCAGTAGATTAGAATTCACAGTTCAAAGTTCATTACCACAAACAGTCATGTTGACCGGTGGAGATCTATTTTTGATCCATGTCGTCATCTTTTCACTACACTTATCTACCATTACTTCACTGAAGCATTAAAAAAAATATAATGGCAGCAAGGAAAAATTGATGCCCAAGCTCCCTCCTAATGATTGAATAATCCAATCCAGTCTTGGATGTAACTATATGACATTTCATCTGCCTTGGCGACAGTGGCCTCCTACATACATTTATTGTACTGAAGTAAATTTGGGATACAGTCAACTACACTTGAGAAGAAGTAGTGGGCAGAGCGAGTAAAAAAAAAAGAAGAAAATACAACTTATCCCTCAGTTCAACACAGTTGAATCATTGCTGGCCGTGAATTTACATGTACAGAGCTGGCTGTATACTTGAATGTGAATAGAAATGTTCAGTAATTGATCCACGTGCTGATGAGATTCAAACAGCTACTGCAAATTATCCGTAGCAGGAGTTCAGCCGTACTTAGAAGTAAGCGGCATGCATTTTGTATGGGGGAGACAGATTGCCCCAATACCTGCTTCAGTGTAGGCTATATTATTTTATTGTTTAGCCAACTTCAGAACTTTTTTCGCACGATTTCAATTCAAGTGCAGTTGACTGTATTTGGTCTTTGTATGGGAGTTATTAATGAAACAAGATAGCTCAATTTTTATTTTCTTCTAAGAATTATTCATCCTACGGAGTTGTGATATATAAACATAATTCTGCATTACATTCTGTTTCTTGCTCATTATGAATCTCTTTGTAAAGCTTTAAATGTAAAACTTTGCCATATATATTATATCTATACAATACTTGATCTGGATTATATCTGTTTTTGCTATTTTTTTAACACAATTATTATTTTATTTCCCCCCCCTTTTTTTGGTGCTTTAACTTTATATATATATATATATATATATATTATTATTATTATTATTTGTTTTTTTTTGCTGCCAGTAAGAATCTCATGTTTCTGATTGATTTTAATGAAACCTTGATATTATTCTAGTTACCATATTGACATATGCGGATGAACTGCTTTTTATGTTGCCTTTTGCTAGTTATATTGTCATGTGCTGCTGGTGGTGAGGGGGTTTCATCACCAACATGGATTAATCACCAAGTATTAAGGGAAAAAACAAATGGAATCAAGAGAAGAGCCGACATCAACTTTTTAAAAAAAATGTGTGTGTTTGTTGTTTTGGTTTTAATGTCATAAGGAGAATTGCCAAATGTACTGTATTGTGATGGGTTGTGGGGTTTTTTTTTATGGAGACAAAATTAAATGTCTTGTTATCTCGTGCTACCCCCTGGTGATGGTTGTCCTTCATCTAAACCCAACTTTTCTTTCTGTCTCTGTCTGTCTCTCTCTCTCTCTCTCTCTCTCTCTCTCTCTCTCTCTCTCTCT
>JARDUL010017668.1:0-13098 GCA_030265205.1 Dirona pellucida | reverse complement strand
ATTATTATTATTATTATTATTATTATTATTATTATTATTATTATTATTATTATTATTATTATTGTTGTTGTTGTTGTCTTTTATTCGTACATCAACTCTGCTGAATATCAAATTTGCAGAAAACAAAGGACGTTACATGCGCAAAGATCAAGCAAGAGTTATCAAATATCTCCTATTTTTTCTTGTTAAACTTCCTACCTGGGGATATTGTAAGTCTACTAAAGAAAGACGTCGAAGTATTGCATGTTATCATTAAATTATTTTACGGTCCTGGAAATAGTTGAACAAATCGACTACCGGTAGTTGATATACTGAGAATTGAGAGTGGCATCCCTTGGCCATGGCAACTTGCTGTCAAAATTGGCAAATTGGCTCCTACCTAAATTATTCCATTTTGGCCCCTTCAAAACAGAATTGGTTCCAATCGAGGCTTCCGTTCCTCTACAAATTTGATTTGAAATGTGTTTGCTCATTTTTGTTTTTGAAACCTTTAAGTACTAAAACGTTTGGACACGCTTGAAATTAGTCGTAGAGTTAATCTTACGACTCAAAGGACATTCCTGACGTCCTTATTTGTATGGTTCCCAAAACAGTCATAGCGCACAACAAAGCTCGCTCATTATCAATAAAAGGTCTGGTAACCCTAATTGAGGCCCTGCTGTTGTGTCTTGACGTGGATTGTCAAGTCTAGTTACTTTCTACTTTTCCTTTCATACTTCAGACTTTTCAGCATGATTAAAGACACTTTTTATGATACATCGCCTTCGCTATGAGTAACCATTCAGGCTATATTATTTTGTTATATATTTTTTTAAATTCCACTTGGACAGCTCGACTCGGATGAAATTATTATAATCTTCTAGGCTACTTCTAGTCCACACCGTTTCTACACCACACTGTGTGACACAGTCACAGTACAACAGACACACAACAGGAGTACTCGGTTAAAAACTTAGTACAGTCACATTATAACAGTTACAGTAATCTACACACAGACATCTAATATCCTAATCTACATAGAGGAAATATACTAGCAATAGAAGAGCGAGTGCCATAATAATATATAAAAAGACGTGTATGTTAGGTAAGTCACAGTTAAAATATAAGTTTTTATTTTTATCAGTGATCAGCCTAGAGTTTGTCAAATTTGGTCTTTGTCTTTGTAAATTGTATTTGTGGTGTCAGTCACAGGGATGAGTAGTGTGAGAGTGAGTATATATAAATATAAATATATAAAAATATATTGATGAAGGAACAATTGATGATGATACTGAAGTTAGTCTCTACTATGACTATGACTGACTATCTATTATCTATATTATATACTATGACTATGACTAGTCTATGACTATGATAAATAGTAATAGTAATAATATGATTTTATGTCTCACAGACTATGACTTACTGTCTCTGTCTAGTAGTCTCTAGCTAGAACTAGAAGAAGAGGATATATTGTTTTTAATTTTATATTGAAGGAAAGCGCATACAAATTTGTCTAAAAGTTAAGTATGGGAAGTCATTTTATAACCAAGGCCAGGATTGCTTTTAATTTATCATTCATGATCTGTAGTATGATTCATGATAATAATATTAATATCTAAGCTAGTTTTGTTTGACAGAGAAGTAGAAGATAGATATAATTCTCTAGTTTTTTAATTTTAAATTATATGCGGTGTAAGTGTAATAGTAATTATAATATATAGTTATGTTATAGTCCTATACTATACTATATTGCCAGAGAAGCAGTGTAGAGCTCTGGGATTTTTTGTGGGGATCACGGCGTAAGTTCTATTTCTATTATAAGTAATAAAAAAAATATAAGCAGCAGAGATAGAATATAATATTCTCTCTAGTTTTAAAAAGAATATTGTATGGGGACCACGGTGTAACTGATGCGTTTAAATATGGCCACTTTTGTAGTTGTCAGTGATCTGCTGATCTGTATTTTTGTCAGTCACCTCTAAATCTAAAACTTTAAATATTACCGAAGGCTGAAAAGGGAAATATATATTATAAAATATGATGGGTGACGTCAATTGATAAGATCCATGAGTGATACTGATATAAGCAGGCTAGGCTGCCGAAGAAATCTGAGCAAGCTTTTAACGAGAACAAGAGGTTTATTTTACTTGTTATAACTCAGAAACATTGGATACAGAATGACTTTGAGGGACAAACCCGACTTGCCAGTGAAATTCAAGATCAAAAATAGTATCAAACTAATTCCTTACTTTTATTTATTATGAAAGTGGTCCTTACTAGTGTGCATTGAGATTAGAAAGAAACATTTTTTATAAAAATCCATACTTGCACAATTGTAGAAGGATTGAAATCAAAGCCGTCAATTATTTTTGATAATTTGTTTTCTACAATTTCAGAAAAGTTAACAACTTGCATGACTTGACTCTACCTCCAAGAATTAGTCTTCCATCTATGATTATTTGAACGTCAATGTCACAAGTGTACAGGGCATCGCATCATTATGATTGAAGGTGATGCACCCAAGAAGCTGGTGCCTAATCACGAGACCAATATGAATGATAAAATGGTTATTCCAGCTCGGACAAGAAAGAGCAGCTCAGTTGAGAAAGAGAAGCAGGGGTTAATGAACGTCAGGGCCTTCAGTTTTCTGATACTATGGTATTTCTTCAGTGCTTGCACATTGTTCTTGAATAAATATATCTTGGCCACTTTGAAAAGTGACCCAACATTGTTAGGTAAGCAAATTTTCAGAGGGTTTTTTGTCTTCATTTTTTAAAATGTTCTTTTTGACACTATTCTTGTTATTATTATTATGTTTCATGAAAACATAATTTTGGCTTTATTTCATACTGCACAGAGTGCTGCTGATGGTGTCATAAAGTATTTTGTGAATAATGATAGGAAAATGTTGCAGCGCCAGTGAGAGACAAAAACAAGAAAGAAAAATGATTGTCGAAAAGGGGAGATCGAATCTGTGCTTGCCATGGCATCACTGTCTTCTCGACAAGAGTAGACCAACTTGTTACCAGCTGAGCTATGCAGCATTTAAGTATTTATATACTGATGATAATTAATCAATGATATTAAAGTTTAAAATTTGTATCTTTTTGCTCAAGGCAAGCATAATTAATTACACACATGTTGATATAAGTGCATGTTATTGTGTTATGAATGTAACTCATTTTTATCAATACTTTTATTTTACAACAGGTGCCATGCAAATGGTAATGACAACTATATTTGGTTTTATACAAATGTACCTTCCCCTTGGCATGTACACACCTGTCAACAGAGAAGGGAAACCTCCAAATTTTTGGCGAAATATGATTCTAGTAGGAACCATGAGGTATATTTCCGGGGTTTTGTCCCACTGCGCCAATAGATTTATGACATAGTAGTAAATGAATACATTATATTTATTCTCAGATTTTGAATGATAGGACATATTTTGTTAGTTCGTTGTTGAGATATTGAATGTGAATACACCACTTAAAGCTCCTCAGCTTCAAGGGAAGCAGTGTATGTTATATGTTTAGTGGCCAGTCCTTTTGAGTCGCAAATCTGCCATCCTCAAACCAAAATAAAATGCATATTAAATTTTTTTTTGAGTCAGTGAAAGAAACTGAATTTTTTGCCTTAAATAAAAATACAACCAATTATACACAATATAAGTTTATTATACAAATGAATATAATTTATTTCAAGGAAAACAGAAAAAGCATTGAAAGGCAATTCAGTTTGTTTTCATTTTACGTCACTTTCAAGCTCTGAATCCTGCATTCATTTTGGAAATTATTTTTTTTCAAATTATTTTCTTTGAACTGCTACTTCATTGAGACTCACATTACCTTTTGTTATTATTTAACAACATAATTTTTCCCCCCATTTCACAGGTTCTCTACAGTCGTGTTAGGGTCATTTCCTTTTGTTATTATTTAACAATATAATTTTTCCCCCCATTTCACAGGTTCTCTACAGTCGTCTTAGGGTCATTACCTTTTGTTATTATTTAACAATATAATTTGTTCCCATTTCACAGGTTCTCTACAGTCGTCTTAGGGCTGGTGGCCCTCAAGTTTGTAGCTGTGTCTTTCACAGAGACCGTCAAGAGTTCTGCCCCACTGTTCACTGTATTGATTTCTAAAGTCCTCATAGGAGAGCATACAGGCGTCTATACATTCTTCTCTCTAATTCCCATTATGATGGGACTGGCACTGTGCTCGGCATATGAGCTCAGTTTCAATATACAAGGTTTTCTAGCTGCTTTGGCGACCAATCTAACTGAGTGGTTAGTATTTTTTTCCTTTTTTTAAAAAATTTGTTATTTAACCATAATAATATACATTCTTTCTTTCTTTATCAATTCCTTTTCTACCTTACTGTGTTAAGTTAAGTGAGGACAAACTTTCGCCATTGATCTCTATCCAGAGTCGTCCTCTTTGCATCCAAATTCCTCCCCCCCCCCCCCTTTTTTTTTTTCTTTTTTTTTTTCTATTACCTCTGATATTTGACCATATATGTACCTATATTATTGGATAATTATACATACTATGCAAGGGGGTATTGGGAATGCTGTTTAATAGGGACAGATGCTTGGGGGGCGATTTCTACGGAACTAAGCAGCTTGCACTGTATTTGTAGTTATTGTGGGATTTCCATGTATAGCTATAAAAATCTAAGATTTTAGGCACTCTCTTGTTTCAGAAATTACAAAGTAAAATTGAATCTGAATAAGTCAGACAAGCCTAACACTTTTTCCATTTTATTGTAATGTACTTGTAAAATTTAGAGAGGCTGCTGTTGTTATTATGTGGATTAAAAAGATTTAACTTTTTCAAAATATTATGTTCAGATTTGTATAGCTGTTTAACTAAAATCCTTTTCTTTTTCAGTATACAGAATGTTTATTCCAAATTGTTAATAAGTGGTGACAAGTATAGATACACGTAAGTTTTCATTTTATTCTCTAATTGTTAAAAAAAATGTCTGTGTTTGATTTTTTTAAGTCAGTTATGTCGTACATGATGTATGAAAATTTTTATCTGATATCTCTTTTCTCTCTCTCTCTCTCTCTCTCTTTTTTTTTTTATATTTATTTTTTTATTTGGTTGGCAGTCGTTAAATAAATTTTGGATAAAAGATTATTTAAACTTGTCATCTTTCTAAGAAACCAGTGATGTTGTCTATTTTGTCTGTAAGAGAGCTTTTACTCTTTCAATTTCGTTGCTATGTCATGTTGAAAGTGAAAGTAGCTTTCTGAGTGACTTCCGGCCATATTATGACACCGAAGGATGGAATGAGTTTAATTATTGTTAGAATGTGCCCATAAAAATTTGACACCTTATATTTTTGTGTGTGCGGATCTGAATATGTTTGTAGTTGCTGATATAATCCCACTGAATATTGTTCCATTTCAGACCAGCAGAGCTTCAATTTTACACGAGTATTGCCAGCATTGTGGTACAGATTCCAGCCTGTTTTTTCATGATGGACTTGGAAAAGGTCCGCAACACATTGGACTTGACCCTCCTCTCATCTTTGCTCATCAACGGGACGTTCTTCCATTTTCAATCCATCACAGCTTATGTTCTCATGGACTACATTTCACCCGTCACTCATAGGTGAGGTTTTTAATCCTTTCTTCTTTTTTAAAATATATATATATATATATGTATCCGACTCCTATGTTGATAATATAGGTAATGAGAGTGATTTCAGAGTAATGTTGGATCGCAAACTTGCAGTAATCTTTCATCATCATAATCATCACCATGGTCATTATCATTAATTGAAGAAAACAAATGGAAGCTATGTGGTATTTGATACTACCTATTTCGTTATTACAAATTTCATTAATTAATTATTTTTCTGTCTTTTCCCCCAGTGTGGCTAACACAGTAAAAAGAGCCTTTTTGATATGGCTGTCTGTTGTTCTTTTTGGCAACCCAGTGACATTTCTCAGCGGCCTTGGCACCATTGTAGTCACTGTTGGAGTTTTACTGTACACGAAAGCTAAGCAACACGATCAACATCTTGTGGATGTGGGACAGCGGTATAAAAGTAGTCAAGCAGAGATAGAAAAAATTGTGCGGGAACTTTAACATTGGGTATGCCTTCATTTTAACATTAAAAATGAAAAATTATATATATATATATATATATATGCATAGCTGCCAAGCGTTCCGATTAATTCGTATTTAGTACGATTTTTTAAGTACGATGATCCGATTTCACTTTGGAAAAAACGATTTTCTCAGTTGTTTGTTTATTTGAATTTTTTCGTGTTGCAGACTGCATGCGAAGGTTGATATTGTTTAAAAACTTGCATTCTTTAATTCTAGAGATAATAACGACGCCTAAAATCTAAAATGTATTGCTTTTAACCGATACTTAATATTGACTTCTTTACTTCATCGTAATCGTGATTTTGAAATATAGAATTTACTGGATTGTCAGATTGGTCTCATAACCGCTAAACTTTAGAAATTTATTCTTTTAAAAACGGAGTGGCTTATTATCAAATATAATAATTTGTATTTAAACCCCACACTTGTTTTTTGTTGATTTTATTTCATCACACTGAGGCCTGATAACTTTATTCCGTCTTTTCTTGTCTATAATAAGTTGGCATATGTGATGTTTGCTGAATTTAGTAATTTCAGTCTAGAATATCAAGCAAGTCTATTTCAGCGCGATTGTCTTAGATGCTGGAAATGGGCATTGTTTTAATTTCTGAGCGCCGTAAAACAGGATAAATGCGTATTCATCAAAATAACCTGGCTAGCGATGGAGTGATTGTTAGACTTTTCGACATTGAAAATGTAAACTCAACTAATCATTACAGTAATTATTTTGATAAAGCAGAATAATTAAAAGTGGGAGATTTCTGTGAATTTATTTCAATAACGTCAGAGTATAGTAGGCTATGTATTGTCTTCTCTAGTGCGAAGTTGTCACAAAAAATGACATTTACTTCTACATCATTGAGATTCTCTGATAGGGTTGTTAAGGGGGTCTGTCTGTCGTCGTGGTGAGCGTTCTGATATTGGGTTTTGAAAAAGTGGCAGCTATGTATATATAATATATATATATATATCTATTCGATGTGATACGAATATTATAGTGTTGTATTCAATTACACATTGATTGTTGCTGAGAACCTGATTTATTTTGTTTACTTTATTTTTTATGTTAGTTGTAAATAAGATTATTAGACTGTTAATATATTATTACCTATGTATATGATATTTAAAAAATATGTGAACTATTGGAAGATTGACAGTATTGAACTGTAAAAAATAATAATGCTGGGCCATATTGTGAATATTTCATTTTGTTGTTGTATAATGTTGTATGATTGATCATCTATAATTATTGATCATCAAATGTGATTTTATGATTTTTCTTGTTTGAAATAGAGAACTAATTATGAAGTCAAAAATGTGCTAATAGTGAGGAAGAAGGAAGAAAGATGGGGCATTATCATTATAGTTATGTTTTTATAGTATATATATATATATATATATATAAAAGTATAGCAGTGATTTTTATGATATAGAACAAACATTTACTAACTGATAAGCTTGATGTGATTTAAAATCAATAAGTTCTTCGTTTGTTAGCGTTGTTTCTAACTGATTTTGTCGCTAGTTGTGTATAATGCATGTGCGCAAAGATGAATAGAGTACCTCAGTGACTTGACCAGCATTCCTTGTCATAGACCATTAATGATTTAACATTTTATCTTGTCCAAAGAATGTGAATAGTTATTTTTATTATTTACTTTGGGGAAAAGTGACTGGTCATTGCAGGATGCTGATTGGTACAATTCAAATAAATTAGTCAGTCACAAGATGGATACAAAGAGCATTTTGGGGTTTCCCTTTTTTCATGCAAACCACAAACATTTAGACAAAAGATCAGCAGGAAAACAGATTAATGATTATATCATTATGTGGTCTTTGTCTTTATTAAAATTTGACATCCACCCTTTCCATTTTTTTTTAATTAATTAAGTGTTTCGGAAGTGTCTGATATTATTGAGTTTGAAACTGTTTCACTGTCGCTTTACCCCTGAAGGTTCTGTTTCTGGTCGTTTTTCAGGCTGATTGACTTCTAGCCAGTTCCAATCTGCTATTTACTTGAAAGAAATGTTAATTATCAAAATCTGGAAACATTTGGGTGTTGAACATGAACGGAGGTATCATGAGATATGATGTTCATTGATTGTGGAATGGGTTAATGTTTCATCAGATTTTATGGAATGGTAATTTGTAGCTGAATGGTTAAAACCATTGAGTTTATGATGCTGTGTTGAGTGTAAAACCATTGACTTTATGATGCTGTGTTGAGTGTTGCAAGTTTGTCATATCTTTAAGTGGTTCAGAGAGTCGGGTTGTTTGGACAGGCGTTGTGTAACGAGAGTTGTAGAACTGTCTTTTGCTCATTGATCAAAGTGAAATTTTTTTTAATTAAAAAGGGCAGTCTGGTGCCTTATGTAATGAAACTCTTTTCACTTTTGAACTACACAATTTACAGGTTTAGTATTTATGCAGCAATTGAGCGTATTATGTACCGGTGCGTTTTGATCGTTCGTTGCTGTCCTTGTCATTAGGGATCTACCATTCCTTTTATTACAGAGTAGGTAACAAAACCAATTTGACCATAGAAGGAACAATTGTTATGTCATTGGCATTTTAATTTCCTCTTTATATTTGTGTTGTTCAGTGATTTGATGAAATGTTATTCCATTTTTAATTGTTGACATAATTTGTAGGAGCTTGAAGTTAAACCCTTTCATGTTATTTTGCTCCTTGTATGGTGTGGCGAGTTTGATGTTGTGAGATCCAGGGTTCGAATAATTTGTTCTAGATGGTATTTGGCCTGAAGATTCTAAAAACAATGTTCTCAAGTAATTAGTGAAGAAGGTTGACAGCTTATTGATGTCAGTAAATACCATTATCCAACATGTCTAGTCCTTCGCCTTCAGATTGGTACTTTCAATTTCATATAATTTCTGCTTGGTCTTTTTTCTGATTTTATTTGCTTTCCGTATATTGTTATTGTTGAGCATCTTGAAAGATCCTGGCCTTGATTAAATGATTTCTAATGTCTCTGTGTGCCTCAGTTTGTTCATTGCACCACCCAGTCAATGACAACATTAGAAAGGAGAGTTGACATAAAGCATCTATTTGACACCATTAGAAAAATATCCCATTTGAGGCAATTAACTATGCCTTGTTTCTTTTTGAGAGAATTTGAAATCAACTATTTAAGGACAGTTTGCATTTTCGTTGCTCAAGCATATTATTTTAGAGGAGCAATACAAAATTAAAAAATTATTGGTAATAAAACTATTCTTAGAACTCACCTTTTAACATTTGGCTGTGCATGAAGGTTGGTTCACAGTGTGAGAATTTCTCCATTGCTCAGTCCTAAGGTATATAGATCACATCGCACAGTTGAACACAAAAGTCGTAGATTTTTCCTAGGATAAAAATTTACAAATGAGTTTCGATTGATTAAAAAAAACTTTACATAATGCCGTTGGGGAAAAGGTGTCCTATTTTGCAGTATCATTTTGCCACAAAGACGTTTCAATATAAGCAATACTGCTACTGTTATACTGTAATTTTATTGTTAGAGATATTAAGACTACGTAACTGTCTTCTGCTACAGTTCTGTGGAGCAGATGTTTTCATCTATCGGGGTAATGCTATATTTATGATATTGTCAATGGTTGAAGGGTATGTAATGTTTTCCCTCTTTTTTTTCTTCTTTAGAATGGGTACTCATAGTGTGGAGCTTTTCAATTTCATCTTGTCACACAGATGATATTATTTAGATAGATATTTGGAATGCTATCTAAGACTTTCAATGGGGTTGTTTTGTTTTATTTTCTATTGCCCTTCTTTGCCATATTTATATTTTATACCTGCGATTTCATTCCAGTTTACGATTGTACACCAAGTCAATTATTCATCTGCTTGTAATCGTTGTTTTGTGATTTGATTTGATTTTGAGTCATTGATACTTTGTCACATAACTAACAACATTTCATAAGGTATTATAGCAGCTCAACCTCTGTAACTTTTTATTTTCAAAATAATCTTGAGTTAACACAATTGAATTGCCTTTAAATCTGGACCATGATATTTCAGACATGTCTTTGTCTTCAAGTGGGACATGACTACATCAAGGAGATCACAATGGATTAAAAGTCCCCACACAATTTGGTTACAATTTATTATCCCCAATGAAGAATGGATTATCTGCCTTTGTTAAAAGTGAAATTGTGTTGACCCGACTGCTTTGTCTGGTACTGTGAAATCAAATTGTTAGGTTGGTTTTTTATAGAGACATCAAATCTTATGAATCATCAGTGATATCAAACTTCATCAAGACAAACAAAAAAAGAAAGAAATGCCATTATCTTTTTAACTTGATTTGAAAATGGATAGTGTATTATCGTGTCATGTGACAAACTTTAATAGTAGAGTAGAGAAAATTGTGATGTCAGTGGTAGAGGGCATTTGTATGGATGTTTTAACGAAGACAAGATGTGTTGATTTTATCCAATTTAGAATAGTGATTACTCAGATTCCCTTCTTTATAGATTCTCTGTCCACTGTCTAGGTTTAGGATGATCATCATGAGACTTCTATTCTAGACCACTTTTGATGTCATAAGCATTTATTTTCATCAGAGATAGCGCTACTTTTTGACTGATGTTGACATTGAGAACAATAATTGCAAATAACCCTCACTAACCATGGATGAATATAATGTCAGGGATGAATGTGTCATGACCATTTGACAAGTTTTAGATTACATTGTATGTTGTGCTTCGCCAGTGCGAGATATCTAGCATTCTTATGTTTTTGGTTCCATGGTGTTAGTCAACCGCTATTAGCATGAGTAGTTTGTTTTCAGGATTTTCAAACTTTTTACTTAAAGCTTTGGTACGTTCTCATTAACATGTTACCTCATTAGACATTGTGAAACATTATACATATAGAATTTCATCAATCTTAACTTTCTGTTTCTTAGTGTTAATTTTGTCTGCATTTGGTAGTAAACTTCCAACAAAGTTTGTTGAGCCTAAGCCTCCCTGTGAAACGACCATTAGACTTGTGAATGCAAATCTAAACCCCAATCAAAAAATCTAAATATTGTATGCCCTGACTGCCTCACAAGGCTAGATACGGAACATGTTGTTTTTCTCTATTTAATACAAACAAGCAGATGATCCAGCCCACTATAAAGCATCGAATGACCTTGACTGAAGAGGACCAATGTCACAGCGATACTCAATATTATTCAGATTTGAGAGGACATGATTTATTTTGTCTCGATTTTTATCTCTCTATCATAAAAATGCTGTCACTAAAGGCATACCAGGAATACCTTACTGATATAGATACATCTGTAATGACGATTATTATCACTTGAATGTTTCAAGCAATATGGTATGAAACCTGTACTTTGAAGTTCTCTTAATATGTGGTTTCACCATTGACTTTGTTACCTTACCTCATCAACTTATTCTATTTGTATTTTTTTGTGTCTTCTTTCTGTTGTTGCGTGGATGTTAATTGTAATGTTCATAAGTTTTCCTTATAGCTAACCAACTTTTGAAAACATAATTCAACGACTATTTATTTCCTGTATATAATGTATCTATATTCTGTAAATAAGGACTTTAAAGGATTTTGTATAGAGGGGTTCACTTTTACAGCTTTCTTTTCATTTTTCATTTATACATATATGTATACATCATAATCCTTGATCCTGTTGCGCTGCTTTGGCCTTGAATACTTGAATATTTTTAAAACTGGTGCTCAAGTTTAAATACTAAAACAACAAAAGGCACCCTAAGCTTATTTCCAGAGACTAAATTAGTGATAAGAGAAGTATTGGGTCAAGTCAGCTATCCTTATGTTCATGACCCAGTCCTTCACATGGGCAGAACAGACCAGGATTTGTATGTGTCTATAGACCGTGTCAGTAATGACTTATATCTCATATGTTATATACAATGAAGACAGCCAGCCCCTGATCTGAAATTCAGTGTTAGTGTAGATAATGACCCACAAAGAGTGGACCACTTCCTTCAGTCACAATCATTGCCAGCAGCAAAAAGAAGGGAATAGTCAAAAATCATGTTTTCAAGTTTTCTGACATATCGGGCCGAAATGAAGCTAAAACAATCATCAGAGTCAGAATCACGACCAACCAAAATTATGTGGCCTGAAAAAGAAAAGCACAATGGACCAGTTCCTTTAAGCACAAGACGAGTTCTGTATTATGATTTGATGAAGCTAAGCTGATAACCAAAATTCTTTCAGCACGTGGGTGTTGAATGACCAACTAAAACCTTATGACCTTTTTAAAAGTGGACTTGTATAAATAAGTGTTTGTGTTATTTGTAGGTTTGTTGTTTTTTAAATAATATATTAATAGTTATGTCAAACCCAACTGTTCTATTTTGAACCCTCTGTTAGCAAAAAACACAAGAGGTCATCAGTGGTACGTTCTGTACGTCGTGATCTGTCATTAACGTGTCACATTCTTAAATTGATTGTTTGTCATTGCTAGGAAACATGTTTATCATAAATCCAACAACTCGTAGTGTACTTTTAAAATTCTGACAGAGGTATTCTATAGAATGTATTTTTGTCATAGATTAATTTAGAAAATAATTTGGGGATTCACAAAAAACACCTGATGCAGGTATGACTCTTTAGTGATAATAATTAATAGTTAGATATAACATAATATATACAAACCCTTAAAACAAATTAAAAGGTCAAATTTCATCCTTCATTGAGCATTCTTCTGGTTTTTGTTTTGTTTTTGAAATATTATGTGATTGTTTAAAATGACCTTCAATATCACCATATATTTCCATTTTGAAATTATGCATTATATGCTTCAAATTTTTATGTACATTTGAATTCATGTATGTAAAAAAGAACCACTCACACAAAATAAATTATCTTATCTACTCTGGTATTATTTTGATGGTACAGATGGTATGCACACAAAATAAATTATCTTATCTACTCTGGTATTATTTTGATGGTACAGATGGTATGCACTACTCTGGTATTATTT
>JARDUL010017557.1:0-13100 GCA_030265205.1 Dirona pellucida | reverse complement strand
CTCTCTCTCTCTCTCTCTCTCTCTCTCTCTCTCTCTCTCTCTCTCTCTCTCTCTCTCTCTCTCTCTCTCTCTTCTCAGTCCTATGTTATGTCATATTTTCTCTCTCTCTGTCTCGCTGTATCTACCTGTCTGTATATTTTCCTGTAATTTTTTGTGAAAGACTTTGACACAACTGTGTGCCTCTGTTTACATTTCTGGTAATCTACAATGTCTCTCTCTCTATGTATAGATTAAACCTTGTTATATCAGGTGACCTGAGGTTGACAATTTATTGGATTTTTTTTCCACTTTTTTTTGACCACCAACATAACATGCAGTTGGTCTTTAATATAATAAGGCAGTGTATTTAGTCAATTGTATTGATGTCAACAATTTTTTTACATCTTTTAAGGTGAAGGGCAAATGTACAACTGATCACATCAGTGCAGCCGGTCAGTGGTTGAAATACCGAGGACATCTTGACAACATTTCAAACAACTTGCTCATTGGGTATGTATGCACAAATGATATGCTGTCCTCAGTTCAAGTCCTCTTTAATGTGTGCAGAAAGAGTGCTTCCCATCAGATTCTGAAATGTCTAGAGCCTTTTTTTCTTTCTTTTTACAACTATTGAGCTGTGCAGATAACGTAGATATCCTAGCTTTTAAGAACAAATGATTTATATATTCTCAATCACTATACCAGCATTGCTTTATTGTTGGTTTTAAACACAATGTAATGGCTAAATACAAAGGGAGAGTATTTCCAATCTGATTCTCGAAAAATATTCATAGTCCCGTCCCCCCCGCCCCCCGTCCCCCCCCCCCCCAAAAAAAAAAGAAAAAAAAAATTGATGTAAAAGAAAAAAAAAACCCCCCAAAACAAGAACAAAATAAAAAGAAGCAACAACCAAACTTTTAACATGATATTGATATAAATGCAAGATGTACCCGACACTGAAAGGTATCATAATATGTTTTTATTTGTTTTGACATCCAGGGCTACCAACATAGAAAACGATGAAATAAACAAAGTGACCAACCAGTTGACTGGAGGCTCTGGTGGTGTCCCAGACACAGCGAGACATTATAAGGTGTGTGGACTGGTTACATGTATTTATTGGTTGTTCTATCCAACTTGTATTATTCCATCGGTTAAGTGCTGTTTTTCATTGCTAAATCGTTAAGGTCGCAGGTAGCTTTTTCCTTTTCTTTTTTCCTTGTATTTAATTTCTGTTACAGCATCGCTTTCTCTTTATTGTGATTTGACTTATCACTTGTGTTTGATGTTTGATCCTTATTTATTTAGGCTGCAGGTACGGCAGTATTGCCAAACACATTGAGTTTCTGTGCAGATGACGTAGATGTCTTACTTTCTGGGAACAGAATTTATTTCTCTACTTTCCAAATGACAAGGTTAAGTTGCATGAAAAAAGTTACCCAATTAAATTGTCACCATAATGGTTTTCAAACCAATAGCTGGTTGGAAAGCTCTTGGAAGTGGGTGCCATTACATCATGGGCTCACTTTTTTATATTCTTGTATTGTCTCTTTCTGGCACTGCAACATTTCCCTGCTATTATTCACTGCTTCCCATTCATATTTATATTTGTGGGAAATCTTTGGGAACAGAGTTAGTAATTTGTGTTTAAAATTTTTATTTTATTTCACCAGGCCAACAAGACTGGATGGGTTGTGGTCGGAGATGACAACTACGGAGAAGGAAGTAGTAGGGAACACGCTGCCTTGGAGCCAAGGCATCTTGGAGGAAGGGCCATTATCGTCAAGAGTTTTGCCAGAATTCACGGTGAGGGATTTCATTGGTTTAATTACATTTTACCTATTTTATCAAAGTCAAAAGGGATGAATAATTTTTTTAAAAATATGCCAAGGAATTCCACAAATCATTTATTTTTTAAAAGAAGAAGAAAAGATAAGGGATTGTTGTTGTTGTTATTATTATTGTTATTATTATTATTATTATTATTATTATTACTACTAATGTTATTATGGATTTTATTATTAATATTATTATTATTACTATTATTATTATTATTATTGTTATTATTGTAATTGTGTTAATACGATTCTGCTGTATTGTTGCCTCCCTTACAGAAACCAACCTGAAAAAACAAGGTATGCTTCCTCTGACCTTCTCCAACCCATCAGACTATGACAAGATTCAACCTGATGATCGAGTCTCTCTGGTTGGACTCGGAGCTCTTACCCCCGGAAAGGTAAGGGTTTGTCTTATCAATGAAACTGATATATGTAGGCCTAATTATGCTAGCTGACTATTTGTATTTGGGACTATCATTCTTTATGTCACTACCTGGGAAAAAAAGCTAAAATTATGACAGTTTTCTTTTGGAAAATTTCAGACATCTTCTTTTCGATTTGTTGACCCTTGTAAATGGTGTATTTGTACCAGTCATTGATAAAATAAAAATCCCAGCAACCATGTCTCTCATGGGTAACCCTGATTAACAAAGACTGTATATTGTAGCCTTTAATTTTATGCTATTGGTCAAGTCCTTAATAAGACGAAGTAGGGTTTATAGTCTCCGTAGGAGTACAGGCTCTTAGACTTTATACCATTTTTAGAATTGTTTTTCATAGGATACTCATTTCTTATCAAAGTGTTTTCAATCAACCATTTTCCTATTCAGTTACAAAGAATTGGATTTAATTAAATGTGTGATGGTCAATTTTTTCTTCTATTTTTTTTCTTCACATTTCTTTACTATATATATTACTACAGTACTCAGTTTATCCCCTCCCAAATTTGTATTTTATTAAGTGTGTGGGGGCATATCTGACATTGGTGAGGCATGCTATGCTAACAACTCGCAATGTACATGATTAATGTGTATTTGTAATATATTTCTTTCTTCCTTTATCAATTTCCTTTCTACCTTTCGGTGTAGTATGTTTGTAATATATGAGATATAATATATGTATTCTTGTTTTGTAATGAACCTTTAAATAATGTTCCCATTTCAGCCAGTGGAATGTCAACTCAAGCACAAAGACGGCTCTGTGGAGAAGATCAACCTCAACCACACAATGAACGACGGTCAGATTTCTTGGTTCAAGGCCGGCAGCGCCCTCAACCGAATGGCAGAAACAGCTGGACACTAAGTGGAGTAAAATCACTATATCGTTAATTTTAACCAATGCCATTTTGTCATTACTTCTAGACTCATGTTTAAGTTGAATCACCATCATTGTCAGACATCATCTGTTTATAATCGTACAAATGTGTGTTTTATTTTTTGTTTTTAAAATTTATTTCTCAAGTTGGCACCCACCAATAAATTCCGCCTATAAGGAATACGAATGTTGGGTGAGTAGTGTTTTCAAACTGTGATTACAGTTCAATGTGAACATCCAAACTTAATCAAAACAATACCCCATTGACAGTTATAAATTTTCCAATGTTTTTATTGGGAGAACTGGAAATGATTTGATGAGAAAAAGTTTTACCCGCCCAGTTTGAACATGGCAATTGGTCTAAAGTATTACAAATTGGCACAAGATAGTGCACAATTAGACCGGC
Organism: Dirona pellucida; assembly: GCA_030265205.1. NCBI lineage: Eukaryota > Metazoa > Mollusca > Gastropoda > Nudibranchia > Dironidae > Dirona > Dirona pellucida. Next base: position 9,563 of record JARDUL010017557.1, on the reverse strand, counting down.
CATATCATATCTCTGGCATCTATCTTTGTTCTGTGACATCGATATGATTGTTACGTTAAATACTTGATGTAATTTGTCTAAGAGTGAATGAAGCTGATTCATATTAAATTAAATCATTATATAGATATGTATATTATATTTAAAGATGAAAGTTTGCGTGCCTAGAAACTATAGTTATTACTTCAATATAGTATCTAGTATGAAGTTAGAATGACTGCTCTACTTACACTTCAATAACCTGTATGTTACGAATTGATAAAGATTTCCTCCACTCAACACAAAAATGAAAGATTAACTCATTGATTGCAGCTGCTTTATGCATAGCATTAAAATGCCACCTAACTTGTCATAGAAACGACATGTACATCTTAATAATCTACGCCAGTAGCCCCCAAAAAAGTACCCACACAAGAACTAATGTCTATGACTTTTCGTCAAAAAACAGTATCTACTACTATTATGATGTTATTGTCATCACTAGGATTATTGGGTGCTTTTTCAATATAATGTGGGTGGCAATTGAAAATGTATTACAGTATAGCCTGTTCAGGGTAGCCACAATGGCAAAACATTGAACAAATAAAAAAATCACGGTTTTCCCACATGTTTTCATTACAGAGGTGAGGGGAGGGGTTTTTTAACTTTCGCTTTTAATTTTTTTAGGAAGGGGAAACATTTTTATCAAAACTTGAATGCTTTAAAGTTTTTAGTTCAGCTTTACATTAATATTATTCAATATTTTATTTGCGCAAAATGGAAGCATTTTGTGGAGTTAATATTATTTATACTTGCAGACACCAAAAATTAATGACGGATATGGTTGGTATGATCTTTATATAATATAATACTTAGAATACTGAAACAACAAACAAGGTTGTTATTGTTTTTTTGTGGCACAACTTTTATACAACTGCAGAGTATCACTAAAATAATAACCTAAAAGCAAAAAATGGCAGAGATTACTTTGTAATATCGCCATCAGTCACCATTTAGTTGAGTAGTATAGTATTGACTCTTCTTTGTATTTTTATTCTGTGATTTCATTGATGTGGATGGCAAGAAACAGTAATCAATACTTTAGGATGATCAGCTTTTTATTTTGATCTAGATAAAACATCTACTTTTAATTAATGATACACATATTGTGTTTGGTTAGTTTTTTGTTTTAAAGTTATTGACTTACTCAGAATTTTATTTAGATAGACAGTGACGCTACTTAGATTTGTACATAACAGACAGTTTTTGTCTTTTGTATGATTTTTTTGTTGTTTATGCAGTGAATGATGAAACATCTGAGTGAGAGGCTGATTCTGAGACAATGACCTCATTATATTTTTAAGAGCGTAACCCAATTTGGATATTTCTGTCAGCTGCTCAGACTTAAAAATAAATTCACTGTGATAACATTTTGATTCTTTGATGTGTGTATGTGTTTTGACATTTGGTTTTAATTTTATCTGACTTTAAATGAAAAACTATGCAGAATTATGTGAACTAAGACGAGACATTAGACATCTTTGGGCTAGAATGCAAGTTTGAACTGTTTTGTCACAAGAGCAGGAGAATAAAAACTGACTACCTGGTCCATCTGTTGAGATGAAATATCTTGCCATATTCAGTCATGGTCTTTACAGATCTGACAAGGATCCTGGGGAACCAAGGATAACATTAAAATAGCAAGGCAATGCTGAAGAAAGAAGATTCCAACCCCTACTGTTTGTCTGGGGGATTAGGTGAAATTTCTAACCTTTGTTCCACCGCTCCATGCCTCCATGCATTGGTGGGCTGCACGTTTAATCCTCAGCCCATTGTATGACCCTGATTAATACTCAAGAAATTGCTTTAGTGACGACAAACTAATGGGACAAGATCGTAAGATTTTCCCCAGCAACTTGACCTTGCTATTCGGGGAGTATAAAAAAAATAATCACGAGGTTCCTTATTCACCATATTGTTAAGTTGTTTGTCACGTTACTTTTTACTATCATTAGACTGATCTCTAGGAAAGGAATATCGAAGCAAACGGTTCTCGCCTATTTAACCTTCTTATTCTGTAGCAAAGCACTCTCATAGCATGACAACATATGGGAGGAACTATTCCAATCCTGAGGCATAGGTGGTCGATTGCTTAGCCGCTCTGAAGTAGAGGGTCAACTTTTGACCAGTCACTTGATCCATTTCCCACATTATTGGGCATGTAAAGTCCTGTGGATCAATGATGATTTGGGTTTTTACCATTTCTCATTACACTGCCTATCGCTTGTTCCCCTTTCTCATCATCATTGCACTGTCTATCGTTCTTCATTGAAGAAGCTCCACAGACCCTATATATTTTTCCGAAAATTAAATCACACAAAAACAAACACATTTCAGTCAAACTTGGATAACAGGACTGATGGATGGGACCAGCAGGTTTTCCTTGTTAAAAAATGATGGGAGACAATCTCGTTTTGATTTGAACCTTCAATACAAGTAGTCACTGTATCTGCCAGTGAGAGCAGCACCGTATGTTAACCCAGCCTTCTTGCCGTAACCCCAATTAGACTCTTGATCTCGCTACACTACAGCAATGAGACAATGCGACAAGTGTATGCCTGTTTGTGTAGTGAGCTTAGGCGGATTGCAACTTTACAAGCAGTGGAATCACTGTTACAGTTACAGCCGAGATGGCGCTTATTGAGCACTGCTACTATGGAGATGTAAAACTGGGTTGATTTGTCAGACACTATCATTCATCAGTTATCACTCAGTTACGATGATTTGGTCATCTACATAAATAGAATTCCTAAAACTAATTTGATTGCAAACAGTTGTGAGATGCCCTGAGGTGGGCCAAAGATGATATGTGGAGGGAAGAGGAATATCAGAAAATATAGAAAGGAGAGGAATAGGACAGGTTATATTCTTCATTTTATCAAACAAATTGGCCTTGAATTTCATTAGGTACAGAAAAAAAATACTGAAATTGTGTGCAGATGAGATTTTCAAATATTTAATTCGTTATTTTGTGAAATATTTCAAAACATTATTGGATATTTCAAACTGACTGTTCTCCACTGTCAAATTAGTTGAAACAAAGGAAAGGAGTGAGGATAGAAATTTATTCATTGTTGTTGAACTTGACTCCGGAAGGTTTTGATGACGACAGAATGAAAAATTATCGTGCTAGATAAATGATGGATCCATGAGTGACAGTTTGCCTTCAAGACCACCATCATTATCCTCCCTCCATACCTCCTCCAGAACATCACCCTCATCACTATCATAATCACCCCCCCCCCCCCCCCCACACACACACACAATTACCATAACTAGTGCACACAACATAAAATTTAAAAACCCTGTCACTGTCACAATTCATCAAATGTTTCATTTATTGTGGAGAGGAAAATGTACAACAGTGACACACACCTATATATATACAAAACTATGTACATAATATACATGAATAAAATTAATAATAAAAAATTGTAACACATTAAAACACTGTGTGCAGACTAAATGCCTGCATTTGTGTGTGCGTGTTGCGTTCAATTTTTAAGAGATGAAGGGGTGTACAACTATTGTGATGCCAGGTCGTTTTCCATTTTGATTCAGTTAATTGTCATCACATATCCAAGCCACATGGGTTGATGGTATCACAATGTGATGCCAAAAGAAGCACATGAAGTTAAAATTCTATGGCAGCCGTAAAAATGAAGTGATGCATGGTCACTGAAGTAAAGTATGTTTTATAATGGGCACACTCAAAATCGCAATACAGCTTTTTCGAAAGACCAATCTTCACATGCACAAACACGGGCCTATATTTAGTCAGAATCTTTTTACTAACACTTTCCAGCATCTTCCATCGAGTGACTAAATTTTTGTGAAAACATAAAACAAAGGTCTTTTAAACCTTGCCCTGATAGTGCAGAATATTTCAGTACTTTTTGTACCGCAATTATTTTTTATTCGCTCCCAAAGTTTAGTTTTCTTTATTTTCCTTGGACTAACTTTTTACGCAATACTGCATATTCTGCTGGCCAAAAAATCTGTCCAGTCCCTACCATAAACTTGGCATCCAGATATTTTCTACCTGTCACAACATTATCGTGTTCTGGCTATCACTCAGCAGGGCCAAAAGAATGTGTTTGAAAAACTGAAAGCATTTGGATATTGCCATTTTAAAAGACAAAATGACGGACATTTATGCCTCAGTCATAATCAAATGACCTACTGACTAGTGTAATATATATTTTTCATCTTTGGAATTTCAATGTCTGCTGTTTTGAAATCAAAATAATAGCTGCTAAGGCAAGGTAATACTAGCCATAAACAGAGGTGGAATACATTGCAATGTTGAGACTGGCCAGAACCTTTAACCCAATCCTGCCCAACCCACTCTGGTCCTTGATGACATGCAAAGGGAGATAATATACTTTTTTTTGTTTGTATTCCTCTTTCTTTAAAAAGAATCAATTAAAACATATATAAACAGTTGATTTTTGTGTTGCATATATGAATTGAAAAATGTCTCTGAAGAATAGTATAATAGGAAAAAGTAGTCAAAAGAAGACTTATTTTTCGTATACAGTTGACGTATCAGTTACTACTGAAATTGTCACCTTCATTACTGTCAAGTCAGTTAAAATGTCAGCCACATCTGTTCACTATCATCTATTTTCTATCAGTTCCATCAACTATTTGGCTAGAATTGCTGATACTTTACTAACTGACAACACCATGTATCTCCAAACAAAATCTTATCCGTTGTTTGAAATTAAAATGTCATGTGGAAAATGAGTTGCGTTTAGAAAATCATAGCAAGAAAATTAAAGTAGCTAGCATGATTCCATTTTCACAGAGAAAAGGATCAAGATCTCACGAAAAATCACAGCAAAAAATATGCTTATAATACCTCTCGAGAGGAACCGAAAATATATTTACATTTCTAATTCTTACTGGGCGTTACACAGCGTTCTTCTTAGCATGGACAGGACAGTGTAGGCATGATTGGGTTAAAGATCTACCATTGATACATGAATAATAAATACTTATAAGACAAATGATATTTATAGACAAGAACAAGAACAACAATAAACAAAAACGAAAAGAAAAAAAAGAAAAAAAGCAAATTATATAGCACCTTAATTCAGCAAAACATCTCTTCATATCATTTTCAATTCATAAATACATTTCATGTATAAACACACACGCATAAACACACATGACCAGGCACACACTCACATACAAACACACACACACCCTATTTCCTCTGATTCAAGTTTCATTTTCTCCCTTCTTTGACTTATGACACATTTTATAAATTAACATAATGCCTATTCCCCAAACACACACACACACACACACAAAATTGGATGTCTTAAACATTTACGACAATCCTTAAGTACTTTGCAACTTTTAATTTTCTACTGTGTAGAGAGTAACCATTCAAATTGAAAAAGCATAGAATGATAATAATATATAACATATTGAAGGACAATACAAAGCTGACTTCTGGAAATATCACTTGATAAAGATAAAGACTTCCTAGACTGAGAAATCCACTTTCAATATAAATATAGCATGCATTGCATTGGAGAATTGAAAAAGTCATCTTTCCTTTTTTTTTAAAACCCAAACAAATTGATAAAAACACTTGATTGTTTCTTTAAGCCCAACTATGAGCAAAACCATAAAAGGTGGAAAGCATCTTAATTACAATAAAATTGTTGCATCTCTGTAAATAATTTCATTTTCAATTTTCAACCTGCATAAATTGAAAGCTGTTCTTGTAAGACATTAGAGATGTAACAACTAATCAAAACCTAAATCTACAAGTCATTTAAAACTGCCTAGTTATAAAATTGCCCATCACAAATTAACAGCTTTGACTAGAGACATAGAGTGTTGATAAGTTATCCTTCCTAGGAAAGCTAATGAAATATTTTCATTTGATATGGTCAAGAATACAAAGGAAATTATATCAGTATTACCAGGTTTTAAACTGCATTGTAAAATCATAATTAATTCATCTCTTTTTGTATATACCTCCTAGAAATGCGGCAGGCAGACCTTGCTGGCAAATAGCTGTGAGATGACTGTTATCCAGAGAGCCAAGACAAAGAAGATGTATGAGATGCCGACCCTGTAGTTGTTGGGAAGCTGGTATGCCTCACCTCCTATCTGGTCCATGTCAAACCCAATGGGGAAAATCACTGCAGCCAGGCAGAAGAGAATCACTGAGAGGAGAAAATAAAGAATACAGCCCACACAATGAGCAACACCAAAATCATTTAAATAAAATCAAAATATCAACACTGCTTATTATCAACACAATTCTAGGCATGCACCCTAATACTAATAATATCCGTCTTTTTGAGTGAACCAGAGAATGTGTAATATTAATAACATGTAAAAAAACCAACATAATTTATTCTTACTTTCACTGACATATATGGGAGATGTCAACCAGTTATATAAACTTGTGCATAAGGTGGACAATATTGATATATTTTACGATTTCTTAAAAAAATTGCAAGTGTCATCTACTAGAGGGGGATTATTAAAAATTGATATATATGGAAAGAATTGACTAGGGGGCATTCATTTGTCTTAAGTTTGGAATGGCCTGAAAACCGGAGCTAGGAACTGCTTGATCAGTTCATAGTTTAAAAAAATGGGATTGACCAAGAGTTAGGTTCATTGATGCATAAATTTGATCATTAAAATCTTATTTATCAGTGCTTGTTTATGATTACAAGGTTACAAAGGCCATGAAACAGGCCTATCTTAATCCCTGTAATGGAATGGTATGGTATAAGTTATGACCATTTTGTATGGTACCAACAATTGCAATCCAGAAGATGAATATGCAGCAATTTGAGCAAGAACAAAAATGCATAATACTGGGGCCATATACATTGGGGCCAATATCCTTTAAATGACTGTGTGGCGTATATACAGTGCAACTTCTGTATAACGACACCCCTGAATAACGACAACCCCTGGATAGCGACATTGACCTCAGGTCCCGATTTTTTTTGCTATATACTATTAGTAATAAAAACCCCAAAATAGCGACATACATTTTAGTAAAACCCCTGTTTAGCGACATCAATATAGCGATAATCAGCAGTTGACACCGACATTTGATACAAAAAATCTAGCAAAATAGGCAACCTCGTTTCCGACCAGCACTATCTCGTACTCTTAGCCAATAAAAACGCTTATTTTCCGACCAAGGAGTTGTCCTACTCGAGCCTACTCATAGCCAACTACGTCGCTTTGTTACAGCGCAACTATTAAACCCTTTGTCAACAGAAAAAATACACATTCTAACGTGGTTGGGACGTGTCTTATCACAGGCACTGGTCCGCGCATCGCATCGTTATATCCACAGGTCTCACCACGCCCCCTTTTTCCGCCATCTTGAAAACCTTGGAATAATGACACCCCTGGATAACGACATCATTTTACGGTCCCGGGCGATGTCGTTATCCGGAAGTTGCACTGTATATGGAATGGATTTGTTGATGTGTGTTACTTATGTTTTATTGTGTTCATGTATTTATCAGAAGTAGGAAGTTGTGTTTGTAATTAATAAAAACTTGTGTTTGGATAATCATTATTGTACATTATATATATATGAATGTATCAGTACAACTTTGCATATTTGTTCTTTGAATCATTCCCTGGTATATATATGTAAAGCATTTGTACTATATTTCTCTTTAACAGTGCCGGTAATGTAAACCAAATCAGAATACCCACATTGATTGGATCACTATTCCTACTACTACACCATATGACCTTCCCATCCAAAAATTCTCAACCGTGACCAATTTTCTCACAGTAAAAGTCTTTTTTCCGTTATTTCCAATGGACCCTGCAAAATCATGATAATTTGCTAAAATTTAAAATGACATTTTTTTTAGCAAGTTCAGATTGTAATGATTCATCAGGTTTTGTTTGAAACATAAATCCCCTGAAAAACAACAGGCAATATTTATGCTATACTATACATAAAATCCTTTGAAACTGTCTCTACTTTTGAATATAAAACTCCCCAATTTCAACAACTGTGTATTGCACTCATATATAAAACAGCATACATTGTAACAACTTACTTGCTACAAAACCCAGCCAACGTGCAAATTTCATGACTCGGTATTCCCAGTAGGACAGAATGAGTAGAATGATGGTGACCATGATGCAGATGATGCCCAAGACAATGCAGATAAACGTGAGCAGCCATTCTCCACGGATAGGACTTGGAATGAAGCAGATAGAGGGGCGGCCATAAATTGCCAAGCAGGTTTTCAACAGCCCAATATTAGTATCACCTGAAATTGGAGAACAGCCAAATAAATTTTTTATACCAACCATCAGATAGAGAGATTACTTAGAAGAAGACAAATTTATTCATTTCTATGAGTTACTTTATCTCGAGTCCAATATATATAAATCCCAATGTTGTAAATACCAATATTGATTAAACTTGCAAATATACAGGGGTTTGCAAAGTCTGATCTGATGACTTCAGTACTTCAGTGATCTTCTTGTAAATGAAAATGTGCAGTGCAGAGCAGATGGGTGGATATTCTATTGCAGGTGAAAGATGACAAACATCAAAACGGCAACTCTGTTTCAGACAAAAAGAGGGCAGTAACTGCTGACAACTTTATGCTGCCATAAGAGTATCTGGATACTTGTAAGGCTCTTTGTTTTTGTGCATCCTGTTGTTGCTGTTTCTGGTCCACCAGCAGCTAATCAGCAGATTGAATTGCCCCCTTCTTGCCTTGCCTTGCTTTTTTCACACTTGATTTTTTTTTATAGCTCCGTCTCCATATCATCATAATAATAATAATAATAATTAATAATAATAATAATAATAGACGTCTACACTAATTTTAATACAAATAATAATAATACAATAATAATAATATATTCTTTGTTGTTGGTTGGTTCATGATATACTTTCATTTGACTGAAAAGGGATGGAGAGCGGGAAAGGCAGAAGATTAAATAACAAGAGAGACATATATTCTATATTAAAAATCAATAAAACAACTTCAGACCGATCTAGACTACTATCTATCTACTCTTCTAGACCCTACCTCCAATTTCAGAGACAATCCAGTGTGGCATAGCCAAGCTCACGACTGCGAAAACACCAGCAGCAAAAAATAAAGCTCCAGAAATCATTGATAATTTATCCATGACAATTGGCTTTAATATGGTATCGGCATTTGAAATAGAAATTAGAAATTCATGACAAAACTGCCAGGGGAAACAGCAGGAAATGTCAAATCCTCATCAAAGTAACAATTCACTTTCCAGGTTCAAGTTGTTGACAGTCTATGGCAACCATCTTGGATTTGTAATTAAGTATTTTCTACATTTTCTGATGAAAAGAGCTCGGGGTTTGTTGTTTTTTTTCTTCGTCAAAAACTGTTGTCGAGTTTTTAATGGTGGTAGATTGTGAGTGGTGGTGGTAGTGGCGATGATGATGATGATGATGATGATGATGATGATGATGATGATGATGATGATGATGATGATGACGATGGTGATGATGA
>JARDUL010017446.1:0-13101 GCA_030265205.1 Dirona pellucida | reverse complement strand
ATATATAAAGCATATAGATGTATATTTTTACAAATGGTGGAGGGAAAAGGTCTAAAAATTTCTAATGAATGTGATGAATCTGTACATGATAATATTCGCATCCATTTTTGAAGTAAAAAAAAATCATATTCATGTTTAACAATCATTAATTCAACATCTTTAAAGTGACGAAAACAGAACGTGGCCTGAGGGTTAAAAACGACTTTCATGGAAGGATAAAAGTGGAGACTTAACCTGATTAAAAATAATACCTTCCAAATAAACTTTAAAGCAAACAATTGCCACGTGATGTGATGGGGAAAAACCTACACTGTACAATGAGGAGAAAAACAGGGGCTTTAGCTGCCTACTTTAACAATCGTGGAAGAAAAGAAATAAAGGGGAATGTGAGAATGTAAATTAGCAACAATAGCCAACCATACATCAGGCGGGTGAGCATCCATTTAAGCCCTTCATTGCATGATCTCAATGTTGGTTAAGAAGATAAGATAAACTTTATCAATCCACAAAGGAAATTGCATTTTGTTATACATTCTCTGTTTAAATGAACATTATATTTTGAAAATATTACAACACACAATCATTGTCATGCACACACACAGACACACACACACAAGCCAACAACATACACGACCATAACTATTTCAGTCATTTTTTTCTTCTAATTCAGTTGTTTTTTGGGGGGTTTTTAACCAATTCATTTATCAAAGCTTAAACTAAAGTTGCACTCTGCTGAACGTAAAAGAGATTCTCTGTATCGTTGTCTTCATGCTTTCATATAAGCTTAACACCCACTCCTGCGACTTGTTTGAATCTGAAGTCTGGCACAGCCTCATCTGGTTTTAAAAACTCAAGGGCATCCACCAAGACCACAGTCATGAGTCTATTCAAAAGTCAGAATGATAACTGATAAGAAAATAATACTAGGAAAATATTACAGTGCCAGTGAGAGACAATAAACTGATTTCATGAAGAAAGCAGGACTTAAGGTGTAGTCAAAGAAATGTGAATGAGAAGGAGAAAGAAAAAAAAAGAAGAAGAAGACTATCTGTGACTGACAAATAAATGGAGGTATTTTCAGGAGGGGTGGGGGTGGGGGGGGGAATAAAACAACGTTAGTAGTTTGCCTCTTGTTTTCTTTTTGATTGGGAAGTCAAAACACCAAGAGGTGAAATATTTATTCATGACCAGATAGAATGCAAATTCAGTTGGCTACGGAATGAGCTGGTCTTCAAATTTTCTTCAAAAACCTGCAATACCAATTCATAGTTGTTTCTAAATCTCTTTCTCTGTGAACACTGGGTGTTCTTAAAGTCTAGTAATCACACATTGTCATACATACATGCAAGGCTAGAGAAGGGTGATTTTTCCAAATTCATTTGTTGACATCACTTGCAAAAAGTGGAGAATATGCATGAGAAGATGACAACAAACTTTATCAGTGAAAATGAATGAGAAGACATAACATTATGTGAATGTGGCTTTACAAATTGATCATATCATGACAGACAGATAAAAAAAATCTAACAAAGTAAATGCATACTTTGGAGATCATGAACTTTCAAGAGACGAAGGTAAGGAATATTACTAATTATTGACTCAAGACCTGGAAATTTACAAAGACAATGACTTTGATATAATGCGGTGTAACAAGACACCTTTGACTGGCCAAGCTACCATGATGGAAAACAGCCTTTGGGAGAGTCAAATTTGGAGGGAGAATCCCTTATTACTAAATAGTTTGGACAAAATAAATTGACGAGTTTTAATAACATATAACGTTTTGGTTTCTTTTTTAAATATTGGGGAATTTTTAAAAAATATAATCAAGGAATTTAAGGTCGAGTTATGGAATGTCCTGAAAATTATGGAGAGGCATTTTGTATTGAAAACGGACACGAACGAAAATAAGTTTTACAACCATGAATTTAAAAAAACCTGCAAAAAAACATTTCAGTAAACACAAACTTCGACTATTTCGTCCTTTTTTTTCTTCTATTTCCCCAAATTTAAAACTTGATCAATAACTAAATACGAGACTACTTTATGGCAGACAATGCAAAATATTTCTCATCGTTTTGTACAGGTCATATCATATTATGTATATATATAAATATCTATGTAAATACAATAGAAACTATGTATAAAAGGAATCTATTTTATATAAAAGAAACATTTGATAAAAGGAATGTATGATGACATTTGTATATATGTGGAATGATTCATTGAGTACAAAATAAAACAAAATCTTTAAAATATAGGTGGTACATGATATAATTGTATGTATATAATATATACATTATTGATGAGTTTAAATCTCACTCTCTGAAGGCGCATAACTGTACTGGCGTGGACCTCTACCAGATAAGGGCACGCCTGAGGATTCAGGGTAAGCGGAACTGAAGGTGGAGTTGGGCTCTGGATATTTTTGAGCGGTGTTGTAAGACGGTGGAGCAGGGTAGTAGGCCTGGTTGGCCCCATTGGCGGCTGGGTGACTGTAGATGGACGTGACCATGGACTCTGTGGGCGAGTCGGGCCGACGGGGCTGACGATGTTTTTCTTTGTCCGTCATTTCAACCAGTTCGTCCCATTTGGATTTCTTTGGCTTGGGGGCGATGGTGGGTTTGGGGCCCACGGCGGGCCTGGGAGCAGCCCCCGGCACCATTGGGGGCCCACCAGGGGCTCCACCTGGAATGTATGTCATACCATTAGGTGGTGGAAGCATTATGGGAACGTACTGAGCACCGTAAGGATTTGGCTGCATGGGAGGCATGTACATTGATGCCGCTACACTGGATGCTGCTGCAGAACGACCTCCATCGGAGTCTGATAGATCTACACTGGCCGCTCCCGTAGACTTTCTAGGCCTAGCCCTGGGTTTACCCTTTCCTTTAGAGCTCTGCCTGTCGTCGTCGTCATCATCCTCCAATCCTCGAGATTTCGATCTGTGATGTTTTTTCTTCCTTCCCCTTCGTGCTCCATCATCATCGTCACTGTCCAAATTTCTAGACTTAGACCTCCTGCTCCTATTATCGCTGTCATAACTATCGTTGAGATTTCTTGACCTGGACCTGCGACTTTGCCTGTCGTCACTACTGTCAAAACTCTCATCCAAATTTCTAGACCTAGACCTTCTCATCTTTCTTAAACTTTCCTGACTTTTACTCTTCTTCATACGCGAAGACCTCCCAGACCGTGCCGACCCTGTGGAATCTCTACGAGACCTTCCCGCTCCTGTCTGGCAACCACGAGAATACATTCTACCTGGACGAGTTTTGGCAAGAGTTTTTCTACCGTAAATGTACACACCCTTAGAGGAATCTGTCTGCGTAGCAATTTCTCTCACAACCTGAGCTGTTGCACCATGCATTTCTAGTTCTCCTGTGCTCCTGAACATCCTGTCTTTCTCCCGTCTGGAAATTCCTTTCCCGTCAAAGTCTCCATACCTTGAGTCCAGATCATCATGAGCAAACGATGACATGGACATGGTATCACCCACAGAGTTTTTCCTTCTGCGACCGTACAGCGAGGTACGGGATGCATATAAAGATGTCTTAGACCCTGCTCTCTTGAAAGCTGAATGAGAAAAATGGATAAAAAATAGATAAATAAATTTTCTGCGATAAGAAAAATTGGAAAGCTTTCTTCAAGAGAGAGTGAAATTAGTATTTCTGTGTCCTATCTTGCAATGTGTCAATCATCAAATTTACAACAACAACAAAATATATATATATTTATATATATATAGTAAATATTACACCAGTGTGATTGGATGTCAATTTTTGGTCCACAGGTTTTGATCAAACATGTATTTATATTTTGTATTTCAAATGTTATCATTTATTTGGGTGTGTGTAAATATAAAGCCAGCGCTATTAGCTTTTTTTTTACGCAGTATAGCGTACTACAAATGTTACATATTATTATCTTAAAAGAGAATTGTCACATTATATTATGTTGAAAATCTGATACATAGTGGTGGGGCGGGACTCCAGACAGGACGTCATCAGATAGGACGTCATCAGACAGGACGCCATCAGACAGGACGTCATCAGACAGGACGTCATCAGACAGTGGGGATTAATTCTCACCGACCAAACACTGTTTTTGGTCAGTTAGAATTAATCACCACTGTCTGTTTTGTTTATCCAACCCCCTTGATACTGCAATAAGCAGAGTAGGGGCCAGCCATATGTCAAGCTCTGAATGGGTCAACATGACAAACGGAAGTAAATCCAAATGTCAACGAGGACTAACATGACACCACTCATCTCACCTAACACATGGCTAGAAAGACTCTGCATCAGGAATTAAAGACGAGCAGGTGATGAGCCCACTGCATATCACCACTGTCTGACAAACCAAACCGCTAGTGCCAAGTTGTTTGGTGTCCTGTCCCGTCCGAAGTCCCATTCCTTCACTATACATTGAAAATCTGATATTCCATTACATTATAGATAAACATATCAAAGGTATATAACTCACGCATATAACTGCTGTCCAAATCATCCTCGTAGTCATCGTCCTCGATAAAGTTGAGTGACCTCACACTGCTGGGAGACTTTGAGCGAGATCTTTGATAGTTGGCTTCCATTTCCTCCAAAGCATTGCTCGTGCTCTTTGACCGACCCTTGCGGTTCCCTTTGCCCTTTGACCTACGACCACTGGCCGATTTTTTAAAGCGACCCTCAAGCCTGTCATCCTCATCATCTCTTTCTTTGTCTCTCTTTCTTTCCCTGCGGTCTTCCTCTTCATCTTCTTCTTCCCTTTTTTTCCTCTCACGTTCTTTCTTCTTCTTTCGTCTCTCCTCCTCATCTCTTTCTTCCTCTTGTTCCCGCCTTCTCCTCCTTTCTCTCTCTTCGTCTCTTCTGTCTTTTTCTCTTCTCTTGTTCCTCCTTTCTTCTTCACTATCATCCTCTTCCTCAATCCTTCTTCTCTCAGTTGAACGGGGTTTCCTCTCCTCCCTATTGGGTCTTAAAACGTGACGTGTGTCAGCCTTTTTGTCTTTGGGCTGTGAGGGGACAAACTCACTCGGCGAATCGTCTCCATTTTCAGCATCACCTTCAAGCTGTCTGGCAATTTCTGACGACGAGGAAGAAGGTCGAGCTCTGAATATTGCAGCGATTTTCTCTCCCCTTCGCTGAGGACTAGGTGATCTTTGAGGAGATCTGGGCACAGGTGGTAGCTGTGGAGGTAATGCAACACCATTCGAGTTGTATGACACAATAGATGACTCCGCACTTCCCGGAATTCTATTTGTCCGATCATCAGCATCTACTGCATTGTCGTGGAAAGACTGTCTGAACTTAGGATTCCTTCGTAGGGCGTCTAAAACAGGACTTCTTTGCAGATCATCACTGTCATCTTGATTTCGCCCTGCATTTCTTTCTCGCACATTAACATCCTGACTTCTCCCATCGCCCACTTTTGGTCTATCTGATCTTCGTACAGGCGTGGGACCAAAACGATCGAGGGCAGACTTTGGTTTCCCGCCATCTTCTACATCGTATTCCGCACTGTTCTTGGCCAGTAGCCTCTTCTCTGAAGACGGAGAACCACCGGCATAGTCCTTCACCTTGCCATTCTCAAATGCCAAATTTGGCTGTGGGTTAGCAGCGCCCTGAACTTTGAAATCCCTGTCACGTCTCTGTTTCCTGTAGCAGCAAACGCAAAGGATCAAGAGGAGGACAATGGCTACGACTGCAGCGGCAACAATCCCTGCTATCTTTCCTACGTCACCTGTACTAGAATCTCCAGGTCCTGCTGGGTCTTGAGCTAAAAATTAAACAAAACAAAAAATTATTTGAAAGATCCTGATTGGAATAAGAAAAACAAAAATAAAGCTGAAAAATGAAATGTCGCTTTCGAGGGCAATGTAAAATATTTTTTTATTTCAACAACATTAGTATTGACAAATTTGTTTAGAAAGGAGGCATACATCGTTAATAAAAATAATTCCTTTTATTCATCCCAGAGGGAAATTTATCGGTAAGTTCTATTCCAAGGGAAGACCAGGCATCAGCCGCAGTGCAGCGCCGCAAAGTGGGATCAAGGTCTTGAGAAAAAATCCAGTGCTTCCACTTCCATCAAGTGAACACAACTTGACGATTGGCGTTGTCAAGCAACATTTATTGTGGCTAGTGAATGGACAAGTGACCACCTGGGACCCAGAACCGTCACAACAGTATTTATAAACAATGACATGTATTGGCTCACCGACGTTTTTGTCCTTAGGTATGACACTTTTCCCGGCTTACCTCGTCTTATCGGAGACAGACTTAAAATTCAGAGGTCCTCTCGTCCTTGTCCAAAAATTGTATTCATGACTAACAGGCTGAATGTGGCTTATCAATGAGTGTTCCGTTGCTTTCCTAAGGCAAATGTGCTACTATAAAGCTTTAGAGCATGGTAATGATCGTGGATATCAGTACTTTGTAATTGTGATTTATCATCATATTTGATGCTTGGTCTACTATTCCAAATATTTGCGAAAATATTGATAAAAATTAGAAATATGTAATTTGGGAGAGAATCCAACCATGCACGTATGGCTAAATAAAACATGCTGCCTACTTACTGCGCACAGCCTGAACCCCAATCCTAAATCCGTAGCTGGTACTGCTTAGCTTGCTTCGCATAAACTTCAGCGTGCCTCTGCCATTGACCGCCTCCATGGTTTGAGTTGAAGAGCCAGAACGACAGCCCAGGACAAAATTCTGAATGGATAGAGGAAAAGGGGCACATAAATTAAATCAGACGAGCTTTGAAAAAAACATGCACGGTTATCGTTTACAAATGGATTTGTATATAAGACACAAAAAACAAATGTGGACAGACTGCCGTTGAAAAGAGGCAATACCGACTCATTTGAAAAGCATCATATAGCCAATATACAACATATTATGTTTGAAAAAAGAAAGACACACACAAATTGCTTTTTATCGTACAGTTGTTCTCTGTCTAAGAGACCAGTCCTGGAAAGACGATTAAAATTTTTTTTAAGGCAACGACATGCTCTAAAGTGGACTTTGTTTTAATTCTACTAAATTCATGACAAGGCTTGTACACGTGGATGAATTCAATAGGAAACTGGACCTGATTTCCTCTTGGTGTCAACAACTCATTGTTAACAGGGACGTGAATCTAAATCTAATAAACAATCTATCTATACCCTTTAACTTAACCAATGGAATCAACCTGTTTCAGTCAAATTCATAATGTGTAAGATTGAGAAAAGTACAATATCTAATACATATGGTCCGATATGAACTTCTTCATTATTTACATTGCTTAAAATGAGATTTGCCATTTTTTATAAAAATCAAATTTGTCAGTTTCAATAACATAGCCATTTTCTTAAAGGTCGCTTTAAGAGTGTTTTTTGTAATAATTTGTCTGAATAAAGTGTAAGGAAATTCAACCAACAGGCACCCTTTTCACCACATAATCGTCAAAATAAAATTATTAACAGCAAGGTCAACTCATTCACACACAAACCGTTTGGAAATAAATTGTCTGACAGTGGATAATAACATAAGCAGATAAAAAAAATCAAACCAGAATCTAAAAAAAAAATTGGGCCTCTTTTTCTAAACACAAAAGATAACTAGAAGTTATATCATCTGAAATGGCTTTGTATCATTTTATTTTTTTTAAAGCTCTTTAATTTGCTTCATAGAATATCAAGTGGATCTTTATTTTCAGCACGCCAAAGCTGCATCTATTGAAGACGCAAAATATATTGAGGATACAGAGCCAAATTTAAAGGTTTCTATTCAGACCTGCCACCACCTTTGGGGAAAAAAATATATGTGTAAAATCAAAAAAGAAGAGAAAAGAAAAAAACCATGGCAAGATATTCTTTAGAAATTTAGATTCGCTTAAGACGAGTCTCTGACTTCAATAAAACTTAGGTAGGCCTACCCCACATTCCAATGGAAATATGACAGAGTTTTTATAGTCGTAAAAAGGTGACTTAATTTTTGTTTTTACCCAAAATAATAGAGAATAAAAAAATATAATAGATGTGAGCTAAAACTGTGTGGGAGCATGCATGTGTGTGTGTGTGTGCGAGAGGAGGGGGAAATAGTTGGATCTGTATGGGTGAACCATTTAGTAACAATGGTCTCCAAGCAGCCCATACTTTCATCAGCACTGAGACGTCTAGACAGTCTCATCTAAGTTTTTAGATCCATCCAGACCCTTATAACAGCAGAATGGAATATTTGTTTGTTATCTGTTCCCAAAAGTACAGTGATCGAACAGTATAGGGGCCAGCTCTGTGTCTGGCCGAGGACAGTGTACAAGGCAGAAGGCATCAATGTGCAGACCCAGGTAAAACGTATCCAAGTTAAGTGCAAGTCTGTGTCCCACTAGCACACATGGCCTGATACAGAGCTGGAAAATCTATGATACCAATTCTCATTCAAAACAGTCCTTCATTAAATATTTCCTCCAGGACTGCTCCATTCAAGACACAAGTGTTAATGGCTACGCTACACATAGCGCTTATTTTCATCACATATTTGGTTGCACATTTTCCATTGACATTAATTTGTATTTAGTTCTACACATTATACTTTAGTCCCCTTTGTCAGCTTTCGCGAACTTTGCTCCTCGCCAGCAGTCAACAGTCCAATCAGTCACCACTCCCAACACTGTCAACCTATACAGGGCTACCTCTTTTTCAATTTCTCACGCAAGCACTGGCTTAGATCCTCTCTATCAATACTAATAGGTGCAAAACACTTGCTTGGGTTTTCCATTTCCCAGAGATCGGTCTATTGTGAGTAAAAAGTACAGTGACAAACACCTTTCCAATGACGAATAAGTTACGGAATCTCATGGGGTTTATTTTTTTCGATACTTCCCGAATAGCAACGTCAAGTTGCTGGGGAAAATCATCAAATCATATTGGACTATTGTTGAGATAGAATATTGCATTTTGAAGATAGGTACGATAACGATCCACAGCAGTGTACGACCAAAGTGACACCCCGAGGCTCTTTCAGGGATATTTTCACATTGTATTTTTATGGTCTGTCGAAAAATGATGCAACGAAGCATGTTACCAACGCGACACCCTGGGGTTCTTTAAGTCTTGGCCTCCGACCAGTTTAGTGGTAATCTTCAGGGAGTGGATGAGAAGGTGTATGCAGTGTCTGTCAAATAAATATATCCAGGTGCTGTCCCGCCAGTACTCGTCTTAATTTCTCTTCGCCCCTTTTAAACAACTAATATGGCTATTTAGACGCAAGAAAAATGAAAAGGTGGAAAAAAATAATAAATTGGAAAAACCAATGTGACATGCAAAATAAAAATAATTCAAAATTGTAAATACAAGAACTGAACGGGAATGTCAAAGGAACAAACCACTCACATCTCGTGACTGTAAATCTTGCTGGAAGAACAAGGGAAAGCATTCAACAACACCGTCCACTTTACACATCACAACAAATGTGAGTACGGATATACCCATATGTTTCATATACTTAACATAACAACCAGCATTAATATGGTGTATTTCAGTGCAAAGTTCAAAGTTTCTTGTGTCTTGACTCAAATCATGTCATTTTTAAAAAATTACCATAATCGGGAATTCTAATTCAAAAATTATTTGTCTCTTGCAGCTAAGACTTGCATTCACAATATTTTATAGAGCAACCATGGAAAGTATTTTGCATATCCACATGGGGAAGCAATTGTATGCGTAGGGATGTGGTGAAATCTGATAGAATGATTAAACCATGTAGTAAAATTACGCATGATATTAGAAATTTATCATTACTATTATCATTCATCAGCATCGGCTCAATTTCAGGACTAAAAGATCAAATCAGACCTGCTAACTCTTGGGCTAAAAAATAACCTGACAAAGTCCAGAAAACATCCTGATTTTAGACACTTTGAGGCGAGGTGGCCTTGTGGTTAGGACAGCGGACTCTAATGACGAAGGTCGTGGGTTCGAATCCTATCTCAATCGCTTCGTTGTTTTTCTTGGGCAAGAAACTTTACTCCAATTGCCTCACTCGACCCAGGTGTAAAAAATGGGTACCAGTTTGCAGCTGGGGAAGTGATCTGCGATAGATCAGCGTCCTATCCAGAAGGGTAACTTATTGTCAATCTGTCCGCTTCACGCTACGGAAACCAGGATAAGTACCTGCTCTATGAGCCTCAAGGCTCGAAAGGACTTAACGACACATTTTGACAAAAATCAGTGACACAAAAAAAATGTCGACGAATCCTGCTAGGTCTAGATGGCAAGATTAACAAACAATTCAATTCTCGTAACGTTTCAATAGAGCTTCAATAGCTAAACACAATACAAGTGCAAAAATGTTTCAGATCCTTGATAAGAACATTTCAGTTTTGTTGGCTAAAGAACCTTCTTATTTGCTGCTCAAGCTCCATTTTCAATTTACTATTCATCAAGTAATGAATATAGGAAAATTTATTTTACATGTTAGATAGCTAAGTACTAGAAAATCATAAGCCAAATATTACAGAATATTATACATATAGACAATTGTGACCCACAGTGTTATTTATATATATAATGTTATTTCTAATGTATTACAAGAAAGACATGTCATACGAGAGACAGTATACCAAAACAAACAAACATTCTTGTGGCAAAACAG
Organism: Dirona pellucida; assembly: GCA_030265205.1. NCBI lineage: Eukaryota > Metazoa > Mollusca > Gastropoda > Nudibranchia > Dironidae > Dirona > Dirona pellucida. The sequence goes on along the minus strand of JARDUL010017446.1, from coordinate 2,461 downwards.
TTAAAACATATAAACCTTTCCTGGTCCCAATAATAACATTTTTCAACATATATTTACTGTCCACAATTTCTACAAAATTATTGAAAACAGCGAAAGAAAATAATAATAATAATAATAATAATACATAGCATTTATGCAGCGCATAATCATGACCAGGTTAGGCTCTTGAGCTTCACAATCAATTACGGAGAAGACAATCACAAATAAGTTTTAGTAAAAGTAAAATGTTTCAATCTTGCTGTAATCAACAGCATTCGTTATATAGATTACCAATTTTTTATGAATGCGTGAATCAAGACTTACTGGGTTATTGGTCATCATCATTGTCAGAGATACATCACAGTTACCGACGTACGCATCCTTCTCAATCCACATGCGTAAGGTATCACCTGCCTCTTTTGGAGCAAACTGTAGATTACACGTTAGACCATCGGAAACGGACGATCCACCACTAACAGTGACGTAGCTCACTTGGTTCTGAGGCATGTCAAGGATCCCAACACTGATACAGTCGGACTGACGATCCATGTAATCTGTTTGGGGCAAGAGATCGGATCAGATCATTGAGACAAAAGAACGAATTAGTTAACAAAGGTTGTTGAGACAAAATAATAAATTAGTTAAAGGTTTTTGAGACAAAAGAATTAATTAATCAACAAAGGTTGTTGAGATAAAATATAAATGCAGAAAGCTTAGAAAATAAAATAGAGAGAAATCAACTTAGATGGTTTGGGCATGTAAATAGAATGAATGAAAATAGGATTCCGAAACAGGTTTTGGAATGTAGGCAATAAGGTAAATTACCAAGAGGTAGACCAAAGAAAGTATGGCAAGAAACAGTATCAGAGGTGATAGAAAAGAGGGGATGTAGGTATTTGGATGCAAAGAGGATGACTCTGGATAGAGATCAATGGCGAGAGTTCGTCCGCACTTAAGGTTGTTGAGACAAAATAATTAATAAGCTAACAAAGATCGTTGAGACAAAATAATAAATAAGTTGACAAAGGTTTTTGAGACAAATATTTTAGCTAATATAATATATAGGTTTTTGAGACAAATAATATAATTAGTTAACAAAGGTTGTTGAGACAAAATAATTAATCAGTTAACAAAGATTGTTGAGGTAAAACAATAAATTAGTTAACAAAGGTTGTTGAGACAAATAATAAAATCACTTAGCAAAGATTGTTGAGATAAAACAATAAATTAGATAACAAATAATATAATAAATTAGTTAAAGAGCGCCTTGCTTACACAGTAAATATGGATTTTTAAAAGCAAAAACAAAATCACAGTCAGGTGCCCGCCCTGAGTGACAGGTATATACTATATTCAGCCCTTCGCGCGGCACCGTTGCCTAGGCCTTGATAAGAAGGTATAAAGATAATCCATCAAGTGTTAGCCTAGTGTCAACAGGAATTACCCATGTTGTCCAAGTCAGGGGTAAATATTCTTGCCCAAGGAAAAAAACGAAATGACTGAAGCAGGGCTCGAATCCGGGTCGCCAAGGTTGCAGTGCAATGCCTTATCCACTCTGCCATATTCCTCCAAGTGACAGGTATAGTTACTTACAATTAAGTCTGGCCAAAGCAGCAGCAGATGTGCCACCACTTTGTAACAGCACCGCCACCACCAGGTGAATGAAGACAGCAGGTAACAGCCGAGTCATTCTGTGGTCTGAACGGGACATCAAACCAACTGACAAGGCCATCACCAAGGCTGGAGTAGAACTTTCAATGGGTGTGACCAATTCTGCCACTTGCTCTTGTTTGGTCCTGAAAAATTACAAATATTTTTTTTTAAATTAGAAATCATATGTATGTGTGTATATGGGATACATGTATAATAAGAATAAATGTATGGACCTCACAGTACATTGTTGTCCAATTTACTGGTAAAGGGGTTTGGACGTGGTGGGCTCATCACCTGCTTGTCTTTAATTTTTTATGTAGAGTCTTTCTTGCCACTTGTAAGGTGATGAGTGGTGCTAGTCCTCTTTCTTTGCCATTTGGATTTACTCCCATTTGTCATGTACACCCTTCATAGCTTTACATATGGATGGCCCCTACACTGCTTTCTGTGGTATAAAGGGCACTCGATAAACAGACTACAATGAATGTCTGTTCTTACTTTCATCCAACGGCTAAGGCATGGATTGAATGAGAGGGTACAGGTGTGGAGGCAAGAAATTCATTTGTTAAACAACAAAGAAATTATTTCATCAATCAAACCCATTTTACTGTAAAAGTAACTGACTTTGACAAGTAGCATGGCATTACCCGAATGGTACACTAGTCTAAGTCAACATTGTGCCAATGTTCAAAAGGAAACGATCATCATGCCCTGAGTATGTCAAATAATTTTCATACAATAATCTTTCTTTGAGAAGAGACGTAAATTGATTTATGTACTATTATTATATCTCGTAATTATTATTAATAATACACCCTTCCCCCCCCCC
>JARDUL010017335.1:0-13104 GCA_030265205.1 Dirona pellucida | reverse complement strand
TGTTGAAATCAGACTCAGCCTTAGACATCGTACTAATAATATATAATGCACTTGTATAGCGCCTGTATCCATTTTGCCATGGCACACCGCCTTGCTGAGAACAGCAGAACGACTCACTACTACTGGGGTCAGTGGTAGTGAGTCAGTCTGCTGTTCTCGGCAAGGCATTGTTACATCTAAAATGCGTTGGTAAATTTGGGTAATTAAAAATGTTAAATTCTTTGTAGTAATTTTCCGCTTCAGTGAAATAAGAATAGTTTATTATCATGTCAAGAGTTGAGAAAAAAATTATTTCATTGTCCAGATAAAATGGTTATCAGTAGCAACTAAAATTTGTCTTGAAAGCAAATTCGAATTTTTCATGTTGAAATCAGACTCAGCCTTAGACATCGTACTAATAATATATAATGCACTTGTATAGCGCCTGTATCCATTTTGCAATGCTCACCGGCACTTAAAGGTACTAGGTATAATGTATAATTAATTCAGAATGTTTGGGAGCTACGATGAGGTTCCCGCAAACAAAAAGGGACAGACACTGAATGCAATGGGTCTCCCACGTACCTTCAATCTTTCCAACCGGCACATCAGGGCATGACGGGGATAACACTGGGGCCGCCAAGGGGTCCACGTTATGCTCTACATGGTCAAACGTGGTCCAGTTATCGGTCAGACATTTGGCCTCGGCTTCCTCCATCATGGGCTGCTCCTCCCCCGCTCCAAACGTGTCTACAACAGGGAGGTAACAAATATATTAATTATTAATACTGAAAATGTCTGAACCATTGATGCAAAATTATTGATTTCTTCTTTTTGCTTTCTTCTTCCCCTTCATAATTTAACAACAGAACATAATGTCACGGATGAGGTTTGCATATCTAGGGTTTTAAAAAAACCCAAAACACAAGACAGAAGGCACCGATGCGCAGACCCAGCTAAAATGTATCCAGGAGATGTGCAAGTCTGTGCCCCACTAGTAGACACAGCCTGATACAGAGCTGGAAAATCTATGGATCAAGATTTTAAGGCAAGCAGGGGATCAGCCCACTGTGCTGTGGATAAAGTATAACAACATAACCTCTCTGCCACCACCATGCCTATGCATAGATTGACAATGTGTAAAATCTAGCTGTACACACAAAAAAACAAAACCCAAACAGACTAAAACCACACTTACCTGTGTGACACACTGAATCCATGGCGTGTAGTCGTGGCGACTGCATGAAGTAAGATCCAGGGTTCTCCTCCAAGCGACTGATTGACGACAAACTGGCATGACTTAACACAGACACCTGGTCCGCTTTCCCGACACAGCCCTCTGGACTAGGACACAGTCTGCTCTGGGTGCTGAAGGCATTGTCATTGTCAGCGTCTGTGTCACTAGAGCCGCTGGCACCATGCCGCATTCTGTCTTTGCCAGTCTTGGCACCGCCACCACGTACTCCACCGACATGATCTGGATCGTCGCCGCTCCTGTTGATATGTGATGTTGTAGCAGTGACTGTGGTTTCCGTAGCTGACATTGACGTGCTAGCAATAGGACCATCCTTGAGTGAAGAATGAGAAATATCACTGACCTCGTCATCGTCGTCAGCAATGGTGGATTTTTCAATGGAACTCAAAACAACACTTTCGTCTTTCAGAAGCGTCTGGGTGATGGGCCGGTCAACCCAAAATCTCGTCGACGAGCAAGGCGCAGTGCAATCGTCCCCGCTGACAGATGAAGACGATCCAATGACAGTGGTCACAGAACTAGCGGTCTCGTCACAATCGTCCGCGTCTTTCTCCTGAACAATCTGCCAGGAAAGGCAGTGGGCGTTGGCCGACAAAGAGGTGGCCAGGCCTTTGTGGATCCAGGGATTGACACATTTCCCGTCTGAGGTCGTCGACTGACACAGATCGTCCTCACCCCCTGGCTGGCTGACACCGTCTTCCTCCTGAAAATATGACGGAGACAGATTCAAGTGCTGCTGCGGTGAGGACACACTCGCGCCGTCGCACATTTCGGAATCTGAGAATCCGAGATCCATCGTGTCTCGACTGCTGGGGGTATTGACGTGGATGGAATCCAGACTTTGACTGGACAGTTGGCTGTCTGTTCGGTACGGGAGTAGGTCAGTCCCCGATTCACCCCTGGACGTGGACACCAGACACAAATCTTCCCGCATGATTGATTCGTGGTGGCTGTCTTCGTTGTTAAGTAGGATATCATCGTCGTCACCGTTCCCTGCTCGGCTGGAGGTAGTCACGATGTCAAAAGCATATATCAAGCGGTTGAACGTATTGACATACTTGAGTAATACATTATCATCCTGAAAATGGAAGAAAAAAACAATTCAATGTTATCCCATGTCAGGAGAATTCTGTCATGTTTTACCCTCTCATTCAACCCTGAAAAGAGTTTTTTAAACCCGAGTTCACATGCTTTAGAGAAAAAATGTATTAAAAAAATACAATTTCGCATAAATTTCTATGATTCAAGAACTGTCACTGGCTGTTATTTCAAAACCACTATGTACCCTATAGTTATCTGTGGGTCTGGGATTGAAGGGGTTAACTTAAAAAAGAAAAAAAAAGATATCTAAAAACAGGGCTACCATCAAAATCATCTATAATTACAAAACACAGGGATTCTAAACAGAGTTTAAATTGGAAATCCAAAAAAAAAAAAAAAAGAACCACAACTTGACTTGATAATCATAATGCAAAAACAAGAACAGGAAAATATGAAATCATGAATGTCCTTAATAAAAAAGCAATATCTCTTGTCTAGGGTTCAATCATTACCTGAAGCAGTTAATAAATGGTGAATTTATTTCAATTGATAACCACAATTACATCTACAGCCAAGTAAAAATTGCAAATTCCTTTATTGTGACGAATGAAGCTTTCTAGAAAAAAGTGACACAAAACATTTGTTGACATTTATCGTTTTTACAAACATGTCTGTTGTCAGTCTGTCATGACGCAGCTTAAACTAGGATCAGTGTTAATATTAATAGAGAGAACAAAATGTTAAAATATCAAAATAAAATATTAAAATGACAGGAGGGAGAAAAAAGGGTGATTCTGAAAAAAAATTAAAATGGTAGAGATTTACATATATCCAAAATATGACATACTAGAATGCGAGACACGTGTGAGTCCAAGACCTCTGCCATGTAGACATTCCCCGACGAGCCAATCAATTCTTTCAACTTCTTCTTGGCAGTGCCAATCTTGTCAGTCTTCATCAGGTTCAGTAGGTAACGCACTGGCGGCTTACAATGGGAGATGTAGGTCACAGCTGAAAAACACATTTTTTTCCTCATTAATTTTGTCAATTAAATAATAATAATAATAATAATAAGCAACAATTGTGGAACACAATACTCTGACAGTACCAACAAGCCCATAGCGCGGATAATTAAAATACGTCTTGACAACTCCCATCTCTGACTAACGTTTGATAAAATGAGTCATCAAATTCTTTTTTTTTAAACCTGATAATAGATCAAAACCGTTGGATGGGTTTTCCATTTCCCCAAGGTCGTTCTATTGTGAGTAAAAAGGACTGTGGCAAACAACTTTCCAATGGTGAATAAGGAATCTCATTATTTGTTTTCGGTACTTCCCGAATAGCAAGGTGTCAAGTTGCTGGGGAATATATTCTAACGATTTTGTCCTATTGAAAACCATGAGTTGAAAATTCCTTCCTCCTCAATAGGGCATGATGCTCTCTAACACTCAAATATAAAGAAATGCATTGCAAACGTCATAATGTGGCCGATCGACCACAGATAATGAGAATGGGGAAGAAGGTCACGCATATTGTTAAGAAACAGTAGGACAAAAGGTCGAGTTAACACAATTTTTTTTTAAACCCGAGACAACCGGCTTGTCATAAAATTCCCAATCCATACATTTCTTGAACCCTCAGTTTAATTTTCAAACCATTTTACAGAATTAAGGGTTTTTGCATGATGCAGTAGTTTGGTTATTGAGTCCCCTTTACACCGCAAAAAGCTCCCCTCTACATCGCAAAAAACAGTGTAGGGGCCAGCCGTATGCCAAGCTCTGAAGGGTGCAAATGACAAATGGAAGTAAATCCAAATGTCAATGAGGACTTACACCACTCATCACCTAACACAGCGCGAGAAAGACTCTGCATCAAGAATTAAAGACAAGCAGGTGATGAGCCCAGTGATGCAGTAGTACCATGCACAATTCAAGACTGGGCATGGTATTTCTGTGACATTGAGAGGCTAGGAACAAACAAACAAGCAAACAGTTGCACCCGCCAATAGTTTTTAGTAATAAAAGTAGAAAGGTCACAAAGGAAGGCAATACTTACACATCTGTTGCTCCAGAGCGTGTGGAATTGGGAGAGACAGATACATGAAGGGTTCATAGGTCACTGACACATGGCTGCATTCAGAACACACAACCTGGAAGGTGATAATAATAATGTACGTTTATATATATATATAACCTTACACCGAAAGGTAGAAAGGAAACTGATAAAGAAATAAAGAAAGACCATTTATATAGCGCTTATTCATGATCGTTACCATGCTCTAAGCGCTTAACTTACTGTAGTAGCGCATTTGCCTCAGGAAAGCAACGAAACACTCAACATTTAATACCAGTGAAATTGTGTTTGTCTCTTTACATATTATGTGTGGTGCATCATTTGTCTGTGACTAGTGGCAAGCTTTCTTACCGCTAATATAAGCAGCCATCCAGGCGTGAATTACAGGTCTAGACACCCACAACGTATGCATAGTCAAAAAAGGAGTTTGGACATAATGCAACTCGAGTGGCCTCATTATTGGCAAAGAGTTCAAAGAGTGCTATTAAATCTTCTTTTTTTTTTTGTGGGATGGATTTTGGCCCCAGGACAGGAAAACTGTGCTTTAAGGTGAGTCCATCCGAGTGACTGTGCACTTAGAGGGGGTCAATTTATAGAGAAAAATATTGATGACTACATCTCAGGCCGAGACAATTCCGACTGCACTCACAAGAAAATCACTTTTAACAAATTGTTCATCCACATCTGATCCTAAACAACAAATTTAAAAAAACAACAAATAAAAATAGATAAAAGCAATGGTGTTGTCCATAAGCAAGTAATGACATTTTCAACACACTCACTGTGCTTCTAAACTGTCCCTGAAACGTGCTGACCACAACGCTGTTGTTGCGAGACTTGTACTCTGACCACGCTTGGTTGGCCATGGCCACTTCTGACGGGAGGCAGTTGCGAAGACAATTAGGAATGGAGGAGCATTCCTCCACACTGCTGGCGTGCAGCCTCTGCCGTTTGTCAATTTCATCGTCGTCCGAACTATCATCGTCGGCCTGTTTTTGGATGATAATTTGGGTTTGTTTTTTTGTAAAGTTAAAAAAAAAAAATATCAATCAAGAATTTGCATTTGTAATCTAAACCCTTTTAATATATCGCAAACAATTGTAAGGGCTAGGTCTATTCACGTTCAGCATCAAACAGCATAGTCAAATAAGAGACTCCTTATAATCATAATAATATGGCTGAACATAAAGTTGGATAATCAACACTTTAACAGAAACTATTTATATTTGAATGCTTGTCTCTGTACTTAAATTCATTTTAAAACAACAATTATGATAAAAAAAGATTATAAAACATGCAGAGGCCACAAAGGTAATTATGCTTGAAGCACTATCTAAAAAAATATATAATTATAATACAGCATTAATGAATCATTTTAAATGTCCTTTTAACTCACTGGTTAATGAATTGAAACTTGTATAAAATGAGAATACATTAAAATAACAATTAAAGATGAAACATATCATTTACTATAAAATTAACAGCAAAATAACTAAAAGCATCAATACATGATGGAGGTCCATAATCTGAGTTCATTAGAACATGAAATAAAATAAACAAATAGAAATTTGTTGAGCCCCATTCAATTTAAATAAAACATTTTTTTAAACCCCATTGCGTGTATGATTATCTTCGTAAAATTTAGATATTTTAACATCTTTCTTTTCTTTTTTTACTTTCAGCAAGCATATAATAAATATTATGCTAATATTACACTTACCTCATCCACATTGTCTGCTTTTGCAACGCCTTGGTTGTCTGTCAGGTCTGCCCTGATATTGCTTTTGGGAGGTGTGGTGTTGAATTTGGAATACGCCTGCATTTGTACATTCTTCTCCGACTCGTCCAGTTTGCTCTTACTCAGTCCCGCAGCCACGTCGTTGGCCATCTTTACAGGCGATATTTCCTTGGCACTGTTAGAGGCCACTAGTTTTGAAAGAGCTTGGCAAGATATGACGTGGTCCCCTTCGTAGGTGTTGTTGAGCATGACATTTGACGAGGCCGACTTGATACCCGTCTTTAAAGTAGACGTCGGCTGAGAATGTAGATTTGTGTCTTTGATAGCAAACTGCTGCCCGATGAGAACTTTGTCCACCTTATCTTCGTCCTCAAACACTTCCTGAAGGATGTTAATCTCCCTAGAACTATGGCGGTGGCGATTGTCCATTTTGGCAAATTTCTCAGAGTCGCAAGAAATCTCTTGTATATTGTGCTCCGAGACCAGGACGTTTGTGTTGAGGGTTTTAGTTTCCTTCTTGTAGAAATCCTCCAAACTGTGCAGGTGCTGCATCTGCTCCTCGGCACTTTCTGACGAAGACGAAGACTCCATCACGTCCTCCTGGCAAGTGGACATTGCCAGATGACTGTCTGTACAAGCTGACCCTCTAGCCTGATTATCCGGTGGACTCAAATGGCTGGACACGACAGAGTTGTCAGACTTACCCACCATGTTCATCTCCTCTTCCACTCCCGGCCCCTGTTTCAATCTCTGGTTTTCAGACTTGCAGTCGGATGAGGACGTGACTGCAAAATCTTTCAGACTCATACTGTTATTATTGAAGTTTGAGTTTGTCCGCGACACATCTAAAGACTCAATCTTCAGTCTCTTAAAAGTGCTGCTTTGTTCCGAGTCGGTGCTGTGTATAGATATGGACGACTGATTGCTATCTTCAGAGGAAAAAGTAAGGCCTGAAGCTGTGACTCCAGTATCAGTGGAGACCCTTTTGAGGGATGGCTTGACGACAAAGCCGACATCTGAAGAGCTCACGTCATCGAGATTGGATCGGCTGGTGTAGCGTTTGAGGCTAGACCCGGAACTTGAGATAAAGTCGTCCTCCACACCGTTTTTCATAACACCCACCTCATCAGAGCTGACCGAAATTTTTGGACTGGACGCACCACTAACACAATCCATTGTCGCGAGGGCATCGTCACATAGCGAAGGTTTAGAGCTGGAATTGATGTTCAGATCTAATTTTTTCCGGGCGTGCCTTAAATCAGGACCGTCTACTATTAATTCACTTTCTGGAAAATTCCCCCTTTCAAGGTTGTCGGCCATATGGTCAAAATTGTCCACAACTTTACACGGGTCCCTCTGACCGTCCCGACGCCTGCTCAATTCAGTCTCTGAACACGACACAACTGTAGGGGATGCAGAGATATCAGGGTTCATCGTTGCACCGAAACCGTCTATTTTTTCTGGTGAACGAGCGGCTTCTAAACAAGGCATTGAAGCTGAAGATGAATGTGAGTAATTGTTGGGCTGGGTGGCCTGGTTGAGCTGCTCGTGAAGCGTGTCCAGTAGAAATGCAAGGAACTCTTGACAGTCGTGCTGAAACAGATGAAATCAGTATCATTATCATTGACACATTAAGAGAAGAATAAAAAAATATATATCCTTAACAAGGAAAGCATACACACAATGTCACAAAATTTCATCACAAATTGTTTTTAAAATTTCATACCCTATCAACTACTACACTACTTCCAAATATAGTTTAGAATGTATTTTGATGATCTTTATATTGAGATCAACGGTGGTTTCTAAACTCCGACTGGAATAGAATAGTACACAGGATTCCTAGACTACATGTAAACTAAACTAATGACTCCCTGAAAAGATCCAAATCTACACGCAAGTGGCTCTCCATCATCAAGCATTTGTTTGTTATCTTTTCCCTATCTATAGTACCGTGACATGTAGGGACCAGCTATGTGTCTTGCCGAGGACAGTGTACAAGGTAGAAGGCAGCGATGCGCAGACCTAGGTAAAGGTTAAGTGCAAGTCTGTGCCCCACTAGTGCACATGGCCTGATACAGAGCTGGAAAATCTATGGATCAAGATTTTAAGGCAAGCAGGTGATCAGCCCACTGTGCCAAATCATCAAGCATTGCCACATACAAATGAGGGAGACTGACAATGGATCAGGGACTTTAGACTGGAAAGTATCCCAGATCTTCAATGGTGCAATGACAAAATATAATATTATCACTACACACATTCGGATCAAAGCAATATTTACTGTCACCTTGGCATTTCTTTCTTTTTTTTTATCGAGTACCCTTTATACCACAGAAAGCAGGGTAAGGGCCAGCCATATGTCAAGCTATGAAGAGTGTCCATGACAAATGGAAGTAAATCCAAATGACGAGGACTAACACCACTCATCCCATTGCCTTACACATGGTTAGAAAGACTCTGCATCAGAAATTAAAGACGAGCAGATGATGAGCCTGGCGCATACCTTGGCATTTACACTGTGTAAAATCCACATAATTGAGCCGTTGCACATGTTGCAAATCTTGAGTATAGATGTCATTCTAGATTGACAGCAACAACACCTAGAGTAACATGTGCAACATTAAAAAATCAGCAGGTTGAGCACGCCGTACAGCCCAAACATAATATCATGAACAAGTCTTCTTATACTTATATCACAGTCTATCTACATTACACATGTATATCAATTGGTTCTTTGCTTGAGAACAAAAATAAACCGCAAATGTGGAGAGAAAAAAAATGAACTGTAAATTGCACACCAAACGTAACGGGAATACCATCTCAATCTCAGTTGATCCTTACCTGCCTATAATCCTCAAACTGAGAGTGGTACAGGCCCAGAAACTCCTTAAACTTTTTAGGGTACACCACGGAGAACTGGCCACACCACATCTTGCACAACAGAATGTAGAAATGGCCAGTCAGCGTGCTGTGATTGCTCTCGTCGAGGGTGTAGTTTTCAGAAAGGTATCTGACCAAGGGGGAACAGCTCATCAAGCACTGGAGTCCAGAGTTCATGAAACACGTGTTGCCCAAGTTGTAGAGGCCACACGAACCATGGACAGCCCTGGAATCTGAGGAGTATCAAAAGGTTATTAATTAACATTAATTAGTTTTACCCCTTTACTATATCATGTTTAATTGTTTGGGAGAAGACAAGTACATTGACACCCATTTATGGTAATTCAGTATTGTCTCATAACGCATAATACAACCGGAATTGGTTTTTCATAGGCCACAGTTTCACCAAGTTAACTAACTGTTCATCATTAAATTGGTATGTGGCGGCGTGTAAAACCAAAGGAAGCATGTCACTTTGTCAAATCCCTTGCTTTCACTTTGACACAACTCAAAATTGAATAGAAACTAAACACAAATACAATTAGTGCGAAATATGATACAACAACAACAAAACAGACATATAAACATTATTGGTAAGTTAAAAAGAATGGGAGAATATTGAAAGAAAACAGAGATATCAAAATTGACAAAGTAAAATATGTGCTATTCTTTACCTCGTATATCTTTACCATAGGGAGATATCGAAGCTTCCTGGGCGTAGAAATTTGGACACACAACTGGCCCATAGAGTGCTGGAAAAAGAAAAGATTAAATTTGTTTGGCTTTTACGCTCTTTCTTGTCAACAACACAATAAGATCATTTCAAAGCTCTAAATACCTGTTACTGCTAATACAATTTGAAAATTAACCTTGTTCTAACTGTCATGATTCAGATAAACTGAGTGAATCAAATGAGTATTCAAGCAAATATGGGCTTCTCTTTCGGAATACAAACCTTGCTTTCCTTTCAGTTGTCTTCTTACTTATCAAATTAATGCATTAAGAAAAGAAATATTTTTCTTCGTTCAGCTTTTATCTCTTTAAATTATACACAAATTGAAAAAGAAAGGTACATAGTGAATAATGAATTTTATGTTGCTCATATTATGCTACTCTAAAAACAAAACGATGGACCTGTTAATCCAATATTAGTGCATACTAATGATGATAACATGTCACATATCTTACGATATATAAAGAACTTACTAGGCTGCATTACAGCACCAGAAGATGCTCCAAAATTCCCTTCACTTTCATTCCCATCTATTGACAGAGAAAGAAATTGTTTAAATCAAATGAAAAAAAGTTCTATATAATCAATAATCTAAGATTTTCTAAAATATATAAATAACAAAGTCACCTCTCTGATCAAAATATAGCTAAATGTTCAATGAGCTATCAGTTTTACAGCTACTCCCTATTAAGTTATTAGCAAAAGCGACATTCAGGACTTAATGGTCCTTGTCAGTAATGTAAACAATGCTCTTTGTGTCTGTTGAGAAGCAATATATTAAAAATATATTGGAGCACGCTATTGCCAAGGGAGTCAATTCATGATTTGATAAGGATCTAATGCTATGCATTGTAAGTGAATGTAATGTCAATGATTGTTTTGTAACACCAATGCAATGCGCCCACTGTTGGACAATAAACATACATCTCATCTTGTATGTTCCTTGATTTAAATCCACACACACACAAAAAAATAAGAAGAAATATTATCAAAATACTTCATATAATAAGTTGAATGAATTAGTCATGAAAAACATGCTGTGCAGTTCAAAATTAATACAGATTTGGACTGAAAAACAGTTAAAAATCCTTTAAGTCTGCCAAATAGCTTTAGAAAGTTGGTGGATTTTGCCCAAAGTCAAAGTTACCATACCTATTTCCAGTGGTATACTTGAGGCTGATTCAACAGCCACTTGAGATGGCATCGGCTGGTTCTGTTCATCTTCACCGTTGTAATCCTGGCCAAACGGTGAGGAGGTGGCTGCCGTGCTGGACGTGACCTCCATGGCCAAGTTGACAAACTTCTGGACACAAATGTTGACGTCCTCTTCTTACCCTTTGCCCTTGGTGAGTCGAGTACGACTTACACCAAACATGGGCAAAAGTTGACAAGAATGAAATGAAGTAGTTCTCTGAAATGTTTTAATGGAATGCAAAATGAGACAACCCATTCTCTTCTTTTTTTTTAAAGGGGGGGGAGAGGACAAATATCTTCACACTTCCTAGCTGTGAGATGATATATCCTTTTCAACATTTAGGTCCAGTGAGGCATTCATTTTTGTTTTAAGTGACATTGTCATAATATTTAGTGCTACGGCTACACTAGTCTATTAAATACTACTATTATAATTATAACAATCAGAACTAGACGAAAAAAGCTAGACTAACAACTGTGGCTGTGTTAGTGTTAGTGATAAAATAGATCACTCCAATGCCATTTATAAATGCTAAGAAGTTAGCCAGTAGTATTAGTATTAGTATTGTCATTGTTGTCAGTCCAAGATCAAGAAGCTGCTTGTGGCTTGTTGCCGAGTCCGAGTAGAAGACCCCGAAGTCGAAATGAATAGAGTCTCAACAGACTAAAAAATATCAAAACAAATTTGTAAAAAGGCATGTGATCTCTTCTGGGCATAGCCTATAAATATTTGCTATGAACTATTGAGCTTGTGAGTGTTGTTAGAGTTGGGTATTTATTAGTCTATATTGTTGTTATTTATTTATGTATGTTCTTCATTTTGTTCTGTTGGTTGTTGGTGCACTGGTCTGGAGGCTGGAGTTGGAGGCGGAGGATAAACTAGATCTACTGATACTGGGGATAAACTATTCCCTGCAATAGACTTTTGATACTTGTTGAGATGAAAGTCAGTGTGTCACATGCACACATAAATAAATATTATCTAGTCTAGAGTCATTGTCCATTCATCTCTGGAAAATAATAATTCAAATCGAAATCTAAAAAAACACCCGGTTCTTTTTTTGATTCTCCGACTCCCGATTGCCGATTGCAAACAAAATGTTCGATTGTTTGTCTTTTATCAATTGGTGGATGCTGATGATGTATAAATTGAGCTCTGATTGCTAATATTAAGCAGGGCTTACGTGATAAAGGCTTTCTCACAGACAGCTAATATGTTAGCCTCGGAGGACAAATAAAGACTAACAGATTCTAATTATTTTTAGTATTATCTTACCGTTCTTTTGTTTGGGATTGGGAAGTGTAGGATGGTCTCTTTTTGTCAACTGACATGCGCAATCCAGCCGCTGGTTAGCTGTTCCGCTCCAGAGCAAATTTCTAAAATTAACGGAACATGAGCGGAACAATAAATAGCATTGGTAACAACAACACAAAATAAATGGTAATGATTATCTTTAGTCTGATCGGTTACCGTCCTCTGCTCTTCTACTACTCTTGACTTTCTGTTCTGATGATGTAGTGCCGTAGAGCCATCTATTATTGTTAAAAGATGTTACAACAGAATATGTGTAATATTTTAATTGATAAAGATGGTTGTAGTCTATTTTTAACGGGTGGTTTTCAGTGGCGTTGCTACTGGGGATACAGGAAGCGCTTGCTCTACCCGTGCATATTTTTCTAGAAGACCTCGTTTAAAAAATCCTTTTCGATAAATATTTTTCAGTTTGAAAAAAAAGTTAGGACATTTAATTTTAGCTACACCCACACTCACACAAATAACTATAGTCTCACATACGCACATACGCTCTGTCTACACACATATATGAAATGCCTTAGTTTGTCTCCTGAGACTGAGACCTTACTAAATGAAGAAGAGACCCACCGTTCGGGGGAAATGCTGATACTGATTCACTCGAAAATTCGTGTCTTGTCTTTGTTTTATTTCTAATTGAAGCCCCCCCCCCCCTCCTCCTCAATCGAAATTGCTTTGTTCCAATTGCCTCACTTGACTCAAATCATCTAAGTCTTGGCAAATGGGTGAAAAACTGTCACTTGTCCATGTCACGAGACTTTCTTTGAAATTAATATTGAAGAAGTTATAAATGTTCAATAGTATTAACATTATTAATATTATTATCATCATCATCATCATCATCATCATCATCATCATCATCATCATCATTATTATTATTATTATTATTATTA